>JAJJLU010000377.1:0-61719 GCA_023807065.1 Isotricha intestinalis
CCCCAATCCCCAATCCCCAATCCCCAATCCCCAATTTTATTATTTTTTTTTCATCAAAATTTTTTAAATATGACCATTTTACATAATTTCATTTAATATCTAAAAATTTTATAAAATTAATTAAAAAACACTTTAATGGTCCGGATCCTCCAAATAAACAAAAATGTCAAATAAAAAAAAGATAAAGAACATCAAAAGAGAAAATGCAAATTTTTAAAAAAATATAATTTTATTTGAAATATTGTTTAAAAAATAAAAAATAAAAAATGTCAAGTATATCTTCCCAACAACACCAAGATTATTTAATATTAACGCATAATATAGAACTTTTAAATACAATAAGTCAAACAAATAAAATGGCTTCAAAAATAAAAGAAACAGGAATAGATACAACAGATTTTAATGATTTATATGATAATTCATTTAATTTTAAAGAAATAAAGAGAAAATATATAAATAATTTAATTTCATATTCTTTTTTAAAAAAAATATCTTCTTTATATCAATGGCCAATAGGTTGTATAGGAAATTTAATTGATAATAGTATATTTCATGGTAAATCAAATATAATTAAAATAGATGTTAAATGTTATAATAAAGAAGTTTTCCAAATATTACATTTAGCTGATAAAGATATTGACATATCTAAAATAACAAAACCAAATTCAAATTTAAGTTTTTACTCAGATTTTAATAACAAAAAAATAGTTTTAAGTATTATTGATAATGGAATAGGAATTTCATCAGAAATTTTTAATAAAATGATGTTTTCTTTTGGAGATAAAAGTGAAAAAAATTTAAATAATACTTTACATAATTATTATAATTTTGGTATAACTTTAAAAAGTTCTTGTATGAGATTATCTGATTCCTTATTAATTATATCAAAAACCAAAAATGAATTTAGTATTGGTTTAATTTCTAATTCAATGCAAATGAAAATTAATAATGATTTAATTGTTACTCCTATTGTTAATTATATTCATAAAGATAATATATTTGAATTTAAAAGTCAATATGCTTTACAAAGTTTGAATTTAATTTTAAATGAAGTTAGATTTCTTTTTTGGAATGAAGAAGAATTATTTTCTTATATTAAAACTTTCCAAACTGGAACTCATATTTTTTTGTTTGATTTTAAACAATTTAGTCCAAAAAAAGAAAATTTAGGAAATTTAAATAATTTTGAATTATTATTTGATTATAATGAAAAAGATATTTTATATAATATTTTTTATATATTTAATAATAATAGAGATTTAATTGATGTTTCTTTAAAGAAATATATTCAAAATTTATATTTAAATAATAATTGTAATATTTATATTTTTGATGAATTAATTGATTTGAAAAATTCTGATATTAATCAATTAAGAAATTTTCATGATAGTTATAAAGAAAATAAAAATGAAATCAAAGATGATAAAATTGAAATTATAAATACTAATTTTAGTATTCAGTGTGATAAAAAAAATGAAATAAAATGCTTAATCTTTGATAATGAATTATACAATGGAATTTTAATAAAAAAAAATGAAGAAACTTTTATGAATGAAATTTTAAAAAAAAAATATAATATTAAGTTTTCTACAATTGAACAAAATGAAATTTTACTTTTTTTAAAAGGGAGATTAATTTCAAGATTAAATCAAAAGAAATTAGGTGATTTATCATATTTCGAAAAAAATAAAAATAAAAAAGAAAATCAATTAAAAAAAAATTATACAAATAATTGGTTTGGTTATATAGAACTTCCAGATAATTCTCTTTATGAAACGGTTAGTACAAAAACAGAATTTAAAGACAAAATATTATTTTCATATTTTTATAGTAAATTATTTAATTTATTAAAAAAAATTCAGGAATAAAAAAATAATATAATTAATTAAATATAATACATAAAATACATTTAAAGACAAAATAAACATATAAAAATAAGTATAAAAAATTGAAATTCAATATAATTATAAAAACCAATCATCATTTAAAATATTCTCAGTAGAAATTCTTTTAGAAGGTTCAAAAACCAACATTTTTTTAATTAAATTACAAGAATTATCACTTAGAAAATTAGGTAAATCAAAATTACCTTTATTGATTTTTCTACATAAAACTTCTTCAGTATTAGCTTTAAAAGGGAAATATCCAGTTAACATAATATATAATAAAACACCAAGAGACCAAATATCAGAATATTCAGGAATATATTGATATTTATTTATTATTTCTGGTGACATATATGTTGGAGTTCCACATAAAAATTTTTGATATGTATTTTTAGGACATTTTATACTAAAACCAAAATCTATTAATTTTACTTTTTTTTCTTCTATTAATAATATATTTTCTAATTTTATATCTCTATGATATATATTTTTTGATTTACAATAATTTATTGCTTTTATTATTTGAAAATATATTTCTTTACATTTTTCTTCTTTAATTCTTAATTCTGGACATTTTTTTATATAATCTGATAATGATATTCCATTTATATATTCTAATATTAAATATATATTTTTTGGAGAATCTATTACTTCATATAATTTCATTATATTTTCATGGTTTAATTGTTTTAATACTGATATTTCATTTTTTACTGAATTTCTCTTTTCTAAATCTAATAAATTTAATTTTGGATATATTTTAATTGCAAATTTTTGTTTTGTTATTTTATTTATTCCTAATCTTACTAAAGCAAAAGAACCTTTTCCTAATTCTTTTCCTAAAATATAATTTTCTATTTTTCCTTGTAAATTTCTATTTGTATTTAATGAATTATTATTTGTATTTATTTTATTTGATACTAATAAAGTATTATTATGTATTTTAAATATCCCCGTTTTATTTCTTATCATTTTATTTTCATATTTATTTAATTTATGGAAATTTTCTTCTAATTTTTTTTCTTTTGTTTTTTTAGAAATAGGAAATTTATTTTTAGAAATATTTTTCTTAATTGGATTTTTACTTAAATTATTTTTTTTTTCACAAAAACTCATTCTATTAGAATTATTCATATAACTGGTTTTATTGAAATTACTTATAGAAAAAGCATTACTGTCTTTGATTGATGTATCATTCAAAACTTTTTGATCGCTAAAAGAAGTAAAATTTCTAATTGGGTTTTTTTTTTTAATTTTATTATCATTCATTGCTATATTATATGATAATTTCATTAATTGATTTATTCCAAAATTTCTAACAGATTTTCTAGAAGAAAAATAAATTTTATCTTTTTCATTTAAACCTTTAAAACTATTTCTATTATTATTAATTATATTACAAGTAATAGTATTATTAGCATTACTAATATTAATACTATCTAAATTATTGTTTTTTATAAAATCACTTTCTTCAAATTGTTTTGAATCTAAACAATAATCTGTTATTAATATATTATCTTCATTTTCATTTGAATATTCTTCTTTTATTTTATTTTCTTCTGTATTATTTCTTATACAATCTGTTTTAAAAAAACTTGTTTCAATAGAAGAATTATTTGATTTTTTATTTTTTTGAATTGGAGAAGTAAAACTTAATTCAAAACCCTTTTTTTTCTTTATAAAATTTAATATTTTTACTATACTCTCTTTTGAATTTTTTTGTGTTTGATTTTTATTATTATTAATTTCTTTAATATCATTTTTATTATTTATTTTTTTTTTTATTAATGTTGAATACTGATAAGTAATTTTTTTACTTTTTTTAGGTGTGAAATAATTATTTATTTTTCTTATCTTATTTACTTGATTATTCTTTAATTTATTATTTGATATTATTGGACTTTTTAAAGAAAAAGGAGAAAGAGGAGTTTTATTAATTGAATTTTTTTCTCTACTCGTTGAAGTATTTGAAGTTGTATTTGTTTCTATATTTGGTTTTTTTTTTAAAACATCTATTTTGTTTTTTGATAAAGTAAATATTTTTTTGTTAACATATATTTTATGAGATGATATATTATCATTATTATTTTTGTTATTATTTATTTCTTCTATTCCCTTTTTTAAATTATTTTGAATGTTTCCTAAAGAATTTTCACTATATGAATTTGATTTAATCATTTTTCAATTTTTTATAAAAAAAAATTATATATTACAATTATTATAATTATAATAAAAAGTCTTTAAATTTTATATTTCATTTAAAAAATCTTGAATATATATAATAAAAAAAATAGATTTCTATCTTACTTAATATTTGTTTTTTCCAATTTTTTCTTAGTACAAGTTTTATCAATATGAATATTTAATTTTCGTTATCTAAAAATATAGTTCTTATTTGAGAATACATGTTGTTTTTTATTAATTAATAAAATTTTTTTGAAATATTAAAATTTTTTGGAGTTAATAAGAAAAAATTAATGTTCTAATTAGTTACTTAAAAAAATTAGGAGAATAATTTACTATATAATATATATTAACTGTAATTTTTAAAATAATTTCTGTTAATTTTTTCTATTTTTTATATATAAATTTTGTATTATTATTTTTTATATTATGTTTTTTTTTTCTTGGTGATTAAATATTAAGATAAAAAATTTTAATGTATTTTTTAATTTATTTAGAGAATTATTTGAATTATCTCAATTACTTTTTTGCATTTTCATTTTTAATTATTAAAAAACTATAAATATTTAAAATATATTATTTTTTAATGTTTTTTTATTAATAATTTATTTCATAATTTTTTTCAAAGTTATTCATTATTATTTTTTTTTATTAATGTATTTTTGAAGAAACTTTTGTTTTTTGGTTTTAAAGTTTTTTTTTCAATAAAAGTTATTTCTATTGAAATTAATTTCATTTACTCTTTAAGGAAAGAATGAATAATTTCAAATATATAAGATTTTATTCTAAAAGAAGAATAATTTAAAAAAAAATCCCAAAACAAATTCCCATAAAATTTAAAGTAAAATTATATTTTTAAACATTCTGAAAATATATATTAGTCTTCCAAAATAAAAAAAATCAAAAACTTTACGAAAAAACAAAAGTAAAAAAGGCCTAAATTAAACATAAAAATATTTATAACTTAGAAAAAAAATCATCAAAAAAAATTAATAAAAAGCCAATATATAAAGAAGAAGAAAGAAATTAAAAAATAAATAAAAAATAAAAGAATGGAAAAAAGTAAAAAAGATCGTCAAAAGAGTAAAGACAAAGAAAAGGAGAAGAAGGAAGTAAAAAAGGAAAGAAAATCATCAAAGCCAAAAGATAAAGAAAAAATAAAAAAAGAAAAAAATGAAGAATCAAAAGTAAAAAGAGCAAAATCAGCATATTTATTTTTTTGCGGAGATAAAAGAGAACAAATAACAAAAGAAAACCCAGATAAAAAAGCAAAAGATATATTAAAATTATTAGGTGAAGCTTGGTCTAAATTATCTGAAACTGAGAAAAAAAAATATCAAGAAATGGCTGATAAAGATAAAGAAAGATATGAAAGAGAATGTAAAGAAAAAGGTATTGAACATAAAAAAGGAAAAAAGAAAGCAGCAAAAAGTGAAAAAAATAAAAAATCTAAAAAAAAAAGTGAAGAAGATAAAAAATCAGATGATGATGATGATGATGATGATTAAGGTTTTTTATTTTTTTGCTTTAGCTTTTTTTTCTTTGTTTTTTTATGCTCTTTTAGGGTAATTTTTTTTAGTTTTTTTATTGTATTTAAATTTAAATTTTTTTTTTAAAAAAATTTGAAAATAAAAATATTTTTATTTAAATAACATAAAGATTTTTACAAATTTAAATTAAAAAATATATATGTTATAAATGTAATACATTAAGTTTCCTCTAATATTATAAAAAATTTTAATGTTTTAAAAAATTATTTAAGAAAAAATTCCAAAATTTGTGCAAAAAAAAGAATTTAAAAATTATAAATAAACTATTCTTAGAAATTTTATTTGATAATTTTTCTTTGATGAGAAGATTTATTAAAAGATTTATGAAAACAACAATTTATATTTTTTAATTTTAACTCTTCAATTTTTTCATTTTTTTCAACATACTTTTCTAAAGTAATAAACTGATTTCCAAACTGAACAAAAATATTATTATTATAATCAATATTTAAAATAACACTTTGACTTCCATATTTATATTCAAAAGGAGAAATTTTTTTAAATTTAATTTTCCTATTTTTTCTACTTTCAAATTCTTTAATAAAATTATCGATTTTTTCTTCTTTTGAATAATTATAATTTTCACTTTCAGAATCTTCTTCTTTTTCTTCATCAACTTCTTTAATAGCTTTAATTTTATCAATATTTAATTTTCCCATATTAATATTTCCCATTTCAATCATTGGTTGATTTATTTGAAAACCATTATAATTATTTTCTTCTGTTTCTTTTATATTATATCTAAATAAAAGAGCTTTTAATCTTATTTTTGAATCTTCATCATCATCATATATTTGAGATATATTTCCATATAATTTTATTAATGTTTTTATTGAAGATAATAGTAATCTTTTTACTTCTTCCTTATTTATTTCTTTTGTTATTTGGGATTCTTTATATTTTTGAATATCCAAATCAAAGTAAAATATATTAAAGATATTTTGATATATTATATATTCACTCTTTTTATTATATGTTTGTTGCTTTAATATTTTGTTGTTTATATTTTTGTTTAAATTTATTTTTATTAATTTTGTTTCTCTGTTTATTTGATTTTCATTTAATTTATTTATTTGTTTTTTTATATAATTTACTCTTTCTATATTTGAAGTGAAAATTGAGATTAATTTATTCTTTTTTTCTTTTAAAAAAGAAAATTTATCCATAATTAAAGAATAATATTTAATCAAAGTTTCTATATTATCTTTAATATTTTGATAAGCTTCATTTAAATTATTTCCCTCATAATTATTTTTTTCAAAAACAGAATAATTAAATTTAAAAGTATTAAAAATAGAATAAATATCATTATCTATTTTTTCATTTAAATTTTCATTTTCAATATTATTAATAAGTAATTGATCAATAGTAGATAATTCACTAAAATTTTTTTCTTGTTCATAAAGATTTAATTTTTTTTCTAAATGAGAACAACTATTATTATTTTCACAATTCATATTATAATAATCATCTTTAAAAGGTTCATAAGTAATAGATTTACTTTTATTATGTTTATTACCAACACTTTCATTTTGTCTACTTTTAATTTTATTATTTTTATTAATATTTAAACCAAAAAATTCTTTTCTTAAACTATTTGGGCTTTTTTTTTTATTAATAGTTCTATTTGAATGATTTAAAAGATTATATATTTTATTTTCAAATTGTTCAATTGTTTTTGTTTTACTATGTTTATTAGGAGGAGTTGACATCAATTTATTTTCATTTTTTAATTCATTTTCTAAGGTTTTTTTTCCTTGAGTATTCAAAGCAGTTTTTGAACTTATATTATTATGAAAAAAACTTTTGTTATTTTGAATTGAAGAAGGCATTGTTGGAAATGAAGCATTATTTTTTATAATAAAACTATTGGTTTTATTTTTATTCAATATTTTTACATTTGCAAAAATTTCAATTGTAAAATTGCTTTCTTTTGAAAATGCACCAAATAATATTCTTTTTGTTGATTCTATCATTATTAATGAACATTTTTTTTTAATTTCAAAAGATGAATTTTTATTTGTTTTTTTTATTAATGATAAAGGAATTATATAATCACTTATTCCAATTAAAGAATTTGATTTTGAATTTATTAATCGAATATTATATTTCAAATCTTTTTTTATATTTTTTATTATATGATTTATTGTTTGAAATGAAATTTCACTTAAATTAATTTCTCCTTCAAAATTATCTAATTTAAATAAACATACTAAGTCTGTAAGGTCTATTTTTGATAAATTATTTGGTTCATAATTTATTATTTGAATTGATATATTGCAGTTAGTCATTTTATTCAAATTCAATTATTTTCAAAAAAATTAAAAAAATTAGAAAAACAAATAATATTAATTATTTATGAAATAAATACATTATTTAATGATAATTATAAAAATAAATTTATAAATTACATATTAAACTAATTAAAAACGATTAAAGATAAAAAATAAACAAAGAATAATTATGAATAAATAAAATAATTTAAATGAAAATAATAGATACAAAAAAATGAAAAAATTTAGGAATAAATTTATAATTATTAATTAATAAAAAATTTTAATAAAAAAATTCCAAATGAAATTATATAGACATGTCCGAGGAAAAAGTGACACAGACTTTTTTATAGATAAAATATATTTAGATAACATTCATTATAATATGAAATCATATAAAAATTCTTTATCTGAAAATTTATCAGATTCAGATTTAGAAATAAAATCATATAATCCAGGAAGAAATAAAAAAAAATTAGGAGTTAAAAGATATTCTATTGAATATGTTCCCAATATTCAAATTTCAGATATTAAAGATGAATTCAATCAATTTATTATTCATGCTCTTCTCTTTAAAAAACATTTTGATGATGATGTAATTGAAGGATTTATTTTATCACAGAAAACTTATTTAGATATTATTTTAAAAATTATGAGAGAATTAATTAGAAGATTCAAATTAAATTATGATAAAGGAGATAATTTAATTTTAACTTCTTTATTGAATGATAAAAAAGATCAAGATTCTGAATTAATTGAAAAAATAGATAAATTTGATAATGTTCTTCAAATAATGATTGAAACACAACCAAAAGATTATTATAGAGAAGTTAAAAATATGATATTAAATGAATTTGAGAAAAGTAGATATCAAATAGCACAATTTTTAGATAATTATCAAGGAAAAAAAAAGATTTTAATGGCTGATCAAGCATCGAAATTTTTTTCAAATCATAGACAAAATAGTAATAATATTTTAGAAGATAATTTTGATTCAATGAATAATGAAGAAATTACTGCATTTATTGTTTCAATATCACAAATTGTTTTATTTTCAATGAGTACAATTTCTTTTAAATTAGATTATTATTCTTTAACTATGAATTGTTTAATGGAAAAAATAAAAACATATATATCAACTTTTATAGAATCTTCAAGAAAAGAATATGCAATAATTCAAAAATTAAAAGGTAATCAAATGAAAACATTATATTTTATTGATAGAATAATTTTTCTTTCAAGAACTTTTACTACTTTATTATATGGAGACAATGAAAGATTAAATTTAAATATTTTTTCCTCAAGTGGAAAATATATATTAAATAATTTTATAGAAATAATTTCGAAATGTGAAAATTTAGTTTTAACTTCAGATGAAAAATTAGAAAAAAGAAGAGCAATGTTAAATAATACAATATTTTATTCAAATAAAAAAGAAATTTCTCAATATAAACAATATCTTCAAATTTTTTTTTTTAATAATTCAAATATGAATTCTGAATTAGAACAACAATTTAAATTTTATTTTAATACAAAATTAATTGTTTGGAAAGATGTAACTTTAACAGTTGATTCAAAAAAATCTTTTGAAGTATGTAGAATATGTGAACAACAAGTTCCAATAAATGAATTTATATTACATGTAAATTATTGTAAAGAACAAAAAATATTTTATAATCAAATGAAATTAGTAAAAACAAATTTAATGAAATATATTCAAATGTTAGAATATTTTAAAGATTCTTTCTCAATAAAAGATAACAATATATTTTCTCCAAATAATAATTTAATGAAATTTTTTAATAAAAAAAGTGGAAGTTCATTTTTAGGAACTCCAGATTTTCTTTTATTAAATAAAAAATCATCAAATTCAAATAAAAAATCAGATTTGAAATTTTTAGATAACTTAATAAAAATATATGAATATGAAAGTGGATTACCATTTGATAATTATGAAAGAAATCCAAAAGAAATATCTCATTTACAATCAATGTTATATTTTACATTATTTTTATTTATAGAAAATCAGAAAGAAATAAACTTTTCAAAAGAAGTAAATGAAATATTAGGAGGAATATTTCAAGTATTAAGTAAGAAAATAACAAGTATAGAATATATATTAACAGTAATGGAAAGTAAAGCAAAGAGTAATATTTATAATTTAAATAGTACAACAATGTTAACTAAATCTTGTAGTAGAGATAATTATATTAAATTTATTGAAAATAAAAATAGTTTACCTTTATCAAATTCTTTTTCAATATTAAGTCGATCTAATACTAAATTACCAGTTAGAAATAAAAGTTTTATTATTTCTGATGAAGGAAATTTTTCTTCTACTGTTAATACTGTTAAAAATATTTTAAGTGTTAATAGTACTATTTCTTCCCCTGCTATGAGTAATTTTTGGAAAACTAAAAATGCTACTAACATTCATCGAAATGATGAAATTAATATCTCCAATTTTTTTGATAAAAGATCACAAACTTTAGAAAAAGGAAAATGTAATTTAATGAGGAAAAAATTTAATGAAAAAGATTTCTTTGATGATAGTTTTAGAAAGGATAGTTCTAGAAATTCTAAAAATAATGTTAAAAGTTCTTTTAATCCTGATAATTCAAATGGTGGATTTATTTTAAGTCAAGGAAAGAAAGAATCTAAATTTTTAAATTTAAAACCAATTAAAAAAAAATCTACTGATGAATATTGTAAATCTAATATAATAAAAAATAATTTAAATGAAAATAATAAAAAAAAAACATTTCAATTATTTCATAAAGGTAATAATAAATCTAAAGATGAAGATAAAGAAAATAAAGATGATAGTGAAGAAGAAAAAGGAAAATTAAATATAATTAATACTAAAGAAGATAGTGACAGTGATGATAATGATACTATGAATTATTTAAAGTTTTTAAAAGGAGATATTTCTAATATTTCTAATAATTCTAATCCTAACCATAATGAAATTACTAATTCACCAAGTAAAAAGAGTTTATTTCATAGAAATGATAGTGATATAAATAATAGTAATAATAATATTCGTAAAGTTAATTTTGGAAAAAAAGATGAAAATAATGATAATATAAAAGAAAATGAAAATAAAGGAAAAAAAGAAAATATTCCTTTCTTTAATATGTTAAAACATAATGTAGATACAAATTCTTCAGACAATGAAAAAACATCATTTCATAAAAAAAGTAGTTTAAATTTTGGTGGTTTTTTTTCAAAAAAACCACATGTTTCATTTAAAGATTTAGAAGAAGAAAAAGATGAAAAAACAGTAATTAAATTAGAATCAAATGAAGAAGAAGAAGAAGAAAATGAAGATAATCTATTTTTTTCAAAATCAAAAAATAAGAATAACCAATTTTTACAAAGTTCAAATGATGATGATATGGAAAATTCAGAATCTATTGAAAATGAAGAAGAAATCATTTACTATATTGGATGCTGTGATTCAAAAACTGAAAAAAAAAAAAAATTTAGCGAAATGACTGAAATTTATTTGGAATTATTAGATTATGGTCAAATCAATTCTTCTGATCCTGGGTTTTTCTTACAAAGTTCTAGTAATCAATGCTTTGATAGTGATGCAGATAGTAATACTGATTCTGGAATTTTAACTTCAGGGAAAAAAGGAGGATTTGAATTGAAAAATATTAGATTAAAAAATCAAGATTATAATTTAACTAATAAAACAAAAAATATTAATAATAATAAATCAAATCAAAATATGAATAAATTAATGAATTTAAATAATAATAATAATAATACAAATAATAATAATAATTTAAATAATAATAATATATCTAAAAGCTTTTTTTCAAAGAATAAAAATCAAAATTCAGAAAATAAAGAATCTATAAGTAATATAACAGAGAAAAAACAAAGTTCAAATAATTTAAGAAATTCAACAAGTTCAAAATTATCTCAATCAACAAACCGTCATTTATCTTATCAATCATTAACAGAATCTCCAAATTATTCAAGTATGAATGGAATAAATAATTTTCATTTAATATTAGAATTAGCAAAAGGAGGATACGGAAGAGTAGATTTATATAAAAAGAATACAACAGGAGATATGTATGCAATAAAAACTGTTGATATTCAAAATATGAAAAAAAAGAAATTATCATCCACTTTAAAAACAGAAACTTCAATATTAAATGAAATAAATAATGATTATTTAGTTAATTGTTATTTTATTTGGAAAGATAAATTTAATTATTATTTCGCAATGGATTATATGCCAGGAGGAGATTTATTTGGTTTATTATCAAATATGATTATTCCACAAAAAACAATTCAATTAATTTCAGCAGAAGTGATTTTAGGTCTACATTATTTACATAGTATAAATATTATTCATAAAGATTTAAAACCAGAAAATATATTAATATCAAAAGAAGGTCATTTTAAAATAACAGATTTTGGTTTGAGTCAAAATGAAAATAAAAATAAAGAATCAATATGTGACATTGATGGGTTGGATAAAAGTGATTCTTCTTCACTTTCAAATGATAATGAAAATACTGTTGTAGGAACTTTGAATTATATGGCTCCTGAATTATTTACTAATGAATATGAAATTACTCCTTCAATTGATTATTGGGCTTTTGGTGTTTTATTATTTGAATTATATACTTTTAAAGTCCCTTTTTATGACGAAAATCAAGAAAAAACCAAATTTAATATTATTAATATGAAATTCAATTGGAGTGCTATGGATGATGAAGATGTTAAAAATAATTATAAAAATTTAAATGATGCTAAAGATCTTATTAATAAATTTATTGTTAAAAATCCTAAAGAAAGATGGTGTGATGAGGATATTGATAAAATTAAAAAACATAGTTTTTTTAAAGATTTTGATTGGGATAATATTAGAAATATTCATGATAAAGTTGTTATTGGATATTTAAAAAAAACTGTTGATAAAATAAATAAAAAAATTAAAGAAGCAAATAAAAAAAATCAAGAAAATAATAAAAGTATTATTTTAGAAAGAGTTAATAGTATTGCAAGTGTGAATGATAATAATGAAGGAGGATATTATGTTGCAAGAGTAGATAATTTGTCTAATAAAAATTATGAATTAATTAGAAGGAATTTTGTAAAAAAAGAGTTTAAAATTTCTGATAATGATGCTGTTGATTCTTTAATGTTAGACTTAAAATAAATTAATATATATACATATTTATAATATAATATATAATATAAATTAATAAAAGTTGATTTATTCTTTATATATTATTTGACGATAAATTTCATCTGATTCAAATATATTTTGTAAAGTTAATTTTATATTTTCATCATTTATATTTATTAAATATAATAAATTATATAAATCTTCACTTTCATTTGAATTTAACCAGGTTTTTATTTTATCTTTTAATTGAGTATTTTTTATTTCTTTTTCACGTTCAACTTTTTTCTCATTATTTGAATTAGATAAAAGATTAATTCTTTTATTAACTAAAATTTCTCCGTTTTTCTGATTTATATTAAAAAGTTTTAAAAGTATTATTTCAATTTTTTCCATTTCATTTTCAATTTGATCATTTGATTTTAAATTTTTCACAAAAAAATAAATATCTTTTTGAATAATATCATCATTATTATCAAAATATTTCAATTGTTTATTTTCATCATAAATATCATATTTCTTTTTTAATTTAATTAAAAATTTCTGAGCATGAGATCTAATTTGAGTACTTGTTCTTGTTTTAACATATTTTTCAATTTTTTTCCAATCATTTCCATATAATAAACATCCTTTAATAAAACTAATGTGTTCTTCTTTAATCCAACGACCTTTGCTATTAATTTTATTGTTTTTTATTATATTTTTATTTTTGAATTGCTCATTCATTTTATTACATAAATTTATGTTTTGAGAATTTATGTTTTGTATTTCTGAGTTTTGAGAATCTATTGATATATCATTTATCATTTTTATGATTGTTTAATTTTTTGATTTATTATTATATCTTGCAAAGTATCTTTTGATTTTTTAATTATTTTTTTTTCAAAAATTATTTTAGAGTTCTTTTTTCAATTTATTAATTGGATAAATTAAAAAGAGTGTATTCGGAAAATTAAACAAAAATATAAATTTTATTTCTTCATTATAATTCAATTTATTCAAACATCATTTGATTCAAATTTTAAATATTTAATTAACCTAAATTCATTAATAATATGATTATAAAAATTATAATTAATTTTTCTCATTGTTGGAAAATAAGAATTTGAAAATTTTAATATTTCCAAAAAAACTTAATATCTCTATTTATTATAAATATAAGATTTATATTATTATTTTTAATTATTTTCATTGAGAATAAGAAGGAATAAATTATTAAATAAATAATTAAATTGAAAAGAAATAATAATTTATTTTTAAATATTCCATAATTTCAAAAAAAATTAAATTCAAAATTTAATAAATTTCTTTTATTTATAACATAGATTAATAAAAGTATTTTATGATTTTTTCAAAATTTTTTTTAACATTTTTATTTCCATCAAGATATCTAAATAATATTATGCATTTATTTGTATTTGAATCTTTTGATTCTTGAGGTAAATTTTTTTTAATAAATTCAATTATTTATTCTTCTTTTTTATTCTTTTTCTTCTAAAATTTTTCTTTGTTTTTCTTTTCTTTTATTTTCTGATTCTTCTAAATCTTTTTTTTAATAACATCTCATAAAATTAAAAATATAATCTTCGCTACAATAATTTCATTCAATACCATTATTATTATTTTAACGATTTGATAAATTATTTAATTTGATTAAAGTTTCTTTTATTGAAACAATTTTAAATTTCTTTGGTTTTGTTTTCCCATTATTGCAAAAGTCTTTTTGTATTCTTTTTAAAAATTTAAAATTAGTATAACTGGTAAATTAGGTAAATTAATTTGTTTTAATATTTCAATTCCAATTTATATTCATATAGGAAATAAAGTTTTATAATTTAATAATTTTATTCTCTAAATTTCTTTTTATTGCTTCAATAATATTTTCATTGGATTTGCATTATTATAATTATAAATAAAAAGAATAAATTTTATCTTTCAAAATATTTATTTATAATAAAAGATCCATAATTAAAATATATCCACTAAATTTTTTAAATTCTTAAACATTTTTTCCAGACAAGAAACTTTTAAAAGGGATAATAATAAGATCTTCTTCATATTTTGATAAATTTGAAGTATTTTAGTATTCTTTTATAATAATTTGAATTTTTTGAGGAATTATTCTATTTTCTTTATAAAACAATAATAGTGCTTTTGTTCATCCCAATTTAGTTTTTGTAAATAATTAACTACAAAATCATTACTATTTCTGTTGATAAATTAAAATATTTGATTTTTTCTACTTAATTAACATCATCTTCCATTTAAAGTAATATAATTGAAATTTAATTTTTGAATATTTAATATTTATTTATTTATTATAATGTAACTTAAATAAATTTAATAATGGATAAAGAAGATAATTCATTAGAATATGATAATGAAGAAGACAGAGAAGAAAAAGAAGAAAATGAAAATGAAGAAAAAAATGAAAATGAAGAAAAAGAAGAAAATGAAAATGAAGAAAAAAATGAAAACGAAGAAAAAGAAGAAAATGAAGAGGAAGAAAAAAATGAAAATGAATTTGAACATGAAAATAAAGAGGAAGAAAATAATGAAAATGAAAATGAAAAAGAAGAAGAAAAATTAAATGAAGAAAAAAATGAAAATGAAAAAGAAGAAGAAAAATTAAATGAAAAAAAAGAAGAAAATGAAAATGAAAAAAAAGAAGAAAAATTAAAAGAAGAAGAAGAAGAAAAAAAGGAAGAAGAAGAAAAAAAAGAAGAAGAGAAAATAGATACATCTGAATTAGAATTAGAAAATAAAACATTAGAAGAAGAAAATTCAAGATTAGCAATTGAAAATGAAAAATTGACTCAAAAATTATCAAAATTAAAGCAAAGTGTATTATTAATAAAATCAAAATTAGATAATGATATAACAAATCAATTAGAACAAAAAAAAAAGACAATAAAAAATTTAAATCAAATGATAAAAGAATCGAATCTAACAATTTCAAAATTAGAAAATAAAATAAAAAAAAAAAATGAATATCAAAATGATTTAAACATATTTCGATCAAGAATGGAAGTTGCTTTAAAAGAAAATTCAGATATAGAAGAATTATTAAACATCCAAGAAGAAGAAATAAAAAATTTATCTTTAAATAATACGAAATATTCAAATGATATTTCTGGTAAAAGCATTAATATAGAAAATATTAATAAAGATATGATTACTTTTAATAAAATTTTAATTGAAAGTAAACAAAATATTCAAAAACTTAAACAAAAAATAAAAAAAAAGGATGAGGAAGAAATTAAAAGACAAAATTTAATTAGTGAAAAAATTAATGAAATTACTATGTTAAAAGAACTTATTGAATCTTTAAAATATCAAAAAGATCAAAGTAACATGAATATAAATAACAATAATATTAATAATAATGATTTTACCAGTTTACTTAATCAATCTCCTTCAAAACTAAATATTGAAGAGGAAGTTTTAAATAATGTCAAACCTGGATTAAATGATATTGAAGAAGATAATTTAAAAGAAATTGCAGGATTAATGAAAAAAGTATTAGAAGAATAAAATTATAATTAATTCAAAAAATCATTTATTATAAATCTCCTTATTATTATATTAAAAAAGCATATAATTAAAATTTTTAAAAATTTAAATTAATTTTTATTTTAATTCAAAAGAAGAAAAAAAATGTTAAATTTATTTCTTTTAATTTAAAAAAGGATATATATTAGATTTAATTTTTTTCTAATAATTTTCATTTTAAATAATAAAGTCATATCTCTGTTAAAAAAAAAGTTATTTTTTCCTTTTTAGAAAATAAAATTTCAAAACTCAAAAAGAGTTTAAAAATATATTCAAAAACATTCTAATTTAATTAAAAAATATATAAATAATTGATGAAGAATTTAATAAATTTAAATACCAAGAAGTTGAGAAAAAATAAATATTCTATTTTTGTAAAATTTGAAAAGAGAAATTCCTTTTTAAACTCTTTTAATAAATTAGATTTAATTTTTAAAAACCATCAAAATAAATAAAAAAGAAAATTATATGAATGAAAAATTAACTAATTATTTATCAATTCAAAATATAATAATTCCATTATAATTTTCTTCTATTATAGAAAACAAATTTTTGTTTTAAATTAATTCTTGGATTTTTGGAATGAACTACTAACAAAAATTTGACTTTTTAAGAAATTTTATTGAATTCTTGAATAAATTAATTATTTTGTGGATAAGGATTATTTATTGTAAATTCTAATCTTAATTTATTTCAATCTGTTTTTATTTAATGCATTTATTTAAATTCAATTTATTTGTATTTCTTTTATGTAGAGGGAATTATTTTTTAGTTCAAATAATGTGTTTCTTTAATTCTATAGAAAAGTCTACATTTATTTTTTCTTTATTTTTAAATCACTTTTTAGATTAATATTTTTTATTAATTAAAATTTAATGATTATATATTAAATATAAAAAATATAATTATTAATTTTCCAAACTTTTTGCTTTTTTTATAGGGAAAAATTCAATTTTATGTTGCTTAATAGAATTGAAAACTTGAAAATCAATAGAATTTAAATCATGTTCATCGGTTTTTCTAATTTTCAAAATATATTTAAAATAATTTTCAATATTATGTTCATGTTGTTGATGATAATCAAAATCAATTCCTTTAATTTGGAAATTACTTCTATGTAAGGAGCAAATAAAGCAAACATTAGTTTTTTCTTCATCAATGAGATTATTTTGTTCTCTTAAAGCTTGAAAAGTATCAACAATAATACCATTAATAATATTTAATACAATTAAAATAATAATAAAATAAAAAACCCAACTAAAAATAAATTCACTCCAAAAACCATCTTGACTATCAATTTTAATATTAAAAGGAACTCCTCCTGCTCTTATTCCATAATTAAATAAATATAAGAAGCATTCTAAATATGAGGAACATAATTCAGTTCCATCATCTAAAGTTCTAAAATAAAATAATGTTACTGAAGCATAAAATAATATTAATATTACTAATAAAAATGCTGTTGATAAAAATTGCTTATATCTTACTTGAATTGAAAATAAAACACTTCTTATTGTGTCAAATATATTAAATATAGGGAATAATTGTAAAGAAAATAAAAATCTAAATTTTTTAAATAATATTGCAGGAATTCCAACTAATAAAGTTGCAACAAAGGGGAAAATTTCCATATTAAACATAGATGAAAAAATAAATGAAAAAAAATCCCAAAAATTTTCCTTTTCAGTAATTAATTGAAGATGCTTCATATAAGTAAAAGTATACCAATTTAATATTAAAGCCGATAAAAATATTAAATGAAGAAAAGCAAATGGTATCATTACAGTAGAAAAGAAATTATTATTTTTACCATATATTAAACATATATTGGTAAATATTGCACATGCTGCATTTACTATTTCTAAATCTGGATATCTTATTTGAAAAAGGAATAATAATAATTTATTATTATTTAATGATTTTCTCATCATTATTAAATTATCTATTTCTGAATAATAATTTAATATTGAATTTAATTTAGCGTTAAAATTTGTATAATCTGCTTTTTGTAAAAAAGAAATTGTATCTCTTTGTTCTAAAAAGAGAGAATCTGGATGAACCATAAAAAATACATTTTCAAAATTTGTTTTTTTACTACAATTACTATTTCTAAAATTAATGACTTTATTTTTGAAATTTTTACTAAAGAAATTATTATATCTATAAACTTCTTTTTCATCTTTTGATTTATCTTCAGTAAAAGAAATTTCATTTTTTTTAATAATTGTAGAACAAAAAGAATAATATTCTTTTCTAAGTAATTTCATAGAATTTTCTTCTTCTGCTTGAGGATCATAAATTAATTCTTTTAAAGAATTTAAAATTTGATGAATTTGATCACCTAAAGCTTTATCTTTAAAAGAATTAATTCTTTGAATGTATAAAAATATTCCTGTTGAAATATTAAATAAAGGATCATCAACTAATTTTTCATCATACTCAATAAATAATTCTAATAAATCATTTGAACATCCTGATTTTATTGTTTGATTTCCAGTTATTTTAATTATTAATTTTCTAAAAGCATTTATTGCCACACTTAATAATTTTTTAGGATTTAATTTTAAAATAACTGGAATTTTAATTCTAATTGGATTAGAATTTTCTTCAATGAAACAATTTAAATAAGTTATAAAGAAACTTATTATTCCTTCATATTCTGAATTTGAATCTACATAATCTAAAAATTGATAATGTTTTCTAAAATATAATTCTAAACCTGAATGACTAATTTCATCAGTTGATGTAGATAAATCTTCGAAATTTTCAGGATAAGTTCCTTGAATAATTTCAATTAAAAAATCAGTAACTTTTTCTAATAAAGGATTAAAATATTCAAAATTAAAATTTCTAAAATTATCTAATAATTCAACTTTTTCTAATGAATGTTTCATATTTTCTAAAATTAAAATAGGAATTCTAAAAATAAAAGGAATAAAAATATCTTTTCCAAATACCTCTAAATCAACAGTTCCAATTGCTTTGTCATAATTAATATACATAGTTTGAAAAAGAGGATTATGATCTTCACAAAATAATCTTAAAAATTCAAGAACATTAATAAAAATATTATAATATCTTGAATAACCTGGATCTATTCTATTAAATTCAATAAAAATAAATTGAATTAAAAAAGGTAATTGTTTATTGATTAATATATTAACTAATTCTTTTCCTTTATTAGATTCATCAACAACAATATCTTGCCAATGAGCAGGATTACTTTTAAAACACAAATCAATACTTTCAATAATAGTACTTTTATTTTCAACAAAAGTACTTATATATGGATTATAAAAAATTCCTAAATGATCTAATTTTTCCCTTTGTAATTTTAATTTTGTTGTTAAATCTTTTATTGATCTTCTATGATTTCCTATTAATAATGATGTTGATGATTGAGGTCTATTTGCTGGTTCTCTTATTGTTCCAAATTTTATCGCCTTTCTATTGAGATTTAATACATTTAAAGTAGATTGGTTATCTCTTGGATAAACAAAACGATTTAATAAATCTAAAGCAATTATTCTTTGAAGGCTCTCTTTTTGCTCATCTATAAATATTGAATGAAATATATTGTTTTCTTCATAATTTGATTTCTTTTCATTATAATCCTCTATTACTGGAGGTACAATTACTAATAAATCTCTTTTGTTTGTATCTTTTATTTTTACGTGAGTTTTATCTATTTCTATTTTTTCTGGTTTAAATATCTTTTTATATATTTTGAAATTCTTTATATTATCACATAAATGCTTTAATATTAAATTTATATTTAATAATTGTGTGTTTCTACTTTCTAAATATTCTACACTTTCAGAAACTATTGTTACTAAATTTTGAATATTATCTGTTTCTAAATCTTTCCTCCATATTTCTAATGTTTTTCCATTTTGAATGTCAAAAGCTGTCATTATGAAAATTAATATATATTTATAACATTGAAGATATAGATATACTATTCTATATATATTATATTTTAATATTGCTGAGTATTCAGATGCAAAATATGTCATTTTATATATTGAATATATTGTAGGGAGAAGAATTACATTTTTAAAAAAAGATAAATTAAATTTGAAATCTTCACTAAAAACTGATGAATATTTAGTATGAAAATAACGAAAGTTTTCAAAATTATTTATTATAGGTTTTAATATTTTTTCCATTTTATCACCTTCTTGTAAATACATTTGTAATTCTGTTTGGTTCATAGATAAATTGAAATTTTCAATTAAATTCATTGTAAATGGTTTTTCATTGAAAAAATCTTTTATTGAATTTATTGAAAAATAAGATTTGACAAAATAATTTGTATAAACTATAGAAAAAATCATTCTTAAATTCATTGGAAGAGTATCTTCTTGTAATTTTTCTATTATTGGAATAATTGGAATTGAAGGGTTTAATAAATATATATATTCATTTTGAAGGTGATTAAACAATTTAAAAGTATGAATTACAATATTTTGTTCCATTGGAGTTTGTAAGTTTGTTAATAGATTTCTAAAATCTTGTGTTTCTATTAAATTTTTTATTTTTGTTGTTAATAAATTATTTACTTCCATTAAACATTTTTCAGATGATAATTTTAAAATTAATTTATATAATTTTAACATTGTTATCAATTTTTCTTCTTGATTTTTAAAGTTTCTCAATAAATCATAATTCTCACAAATATAAGTAGTTAAACCTAAAGTATTAATTTTATAATTTGAATCTTTCATATTTTTTAGGATTATTGTATAAAAATCAATATTATCAGTTTTTTTATCAAGTAATAAATCAATATTACAATCTTCGAAAACTAAAGGAGTAATAAAAGTATTATTCCTACAAAAATTTAGCATAATTTGTTTTAAATTATCATGAATTTTTTCTGAAATTTCTTCAATTTTTTTTTTTGGTTCACTTTTAAAATCTTCAATACTTAAACAATAATTTATAATTTTATGACTTAAAGTCATTATATTAAATAATTTATGAAAATGTAAATTTCTATAAAAACCAATTTGTTGAATATAAGTAAAAGTAAGAGTAATGTCAGAAAGAATTCTTAAAGATTTATTAAGTGTTTCTAAATATTCTTCTTCATTTATAATATTATTTAACAGACTAGAAATATTTTTTGTAATTTCATTATATATATTATCAATATCTGATAAATCTATTTCAGGGCCTCCCATTAACATATCAATAATATTTTCACAGTTTTTTCTTTCTTGAATTGATAAAGTAGATTCTGCTAAATTCTTCAAAGGTTCAATATAAGAATCATTAGAATTAATTAAATTATCATAAAAATTATTAGCTCTAATATATAATGAAGTATCATTAATAGGAATTTCAAAACTAAATAAAGTTTCTATTATATCTTTAGTAAATTCATTATCAGACATAAAACTATAAGGTTGACTTACATGACTACTTTCATATAAATCATTTACATGGAGTAAATTATTTAAAATAATATTATCATTAATATAAATAATAATTTTTTCAGAAATTTTTTCTAAAGTTCTAATTACTTCATTTAATCCATCTCTTTTTTCTTTAACACAACTTAATTTTTCTTGAATAAAACTAAATATATCTTTTAATTCTTCTATATTATTACAAAAGGCAGGAAGAACACTTTTAATTATTTTTAAACCTTCAGTGAAACATTCAGTAAACTCTTTTTGAGGAACACTTCCATTTTCTTCAAGTAATTCACATAATTCTAAAACTTTTTTTCCTATTTCTAAAGGTTCTTCGAATATTTGTTTATTTGAATAGTTAATTCTTAATAATAACCTATGTAAAGGTGATGTATTAGATTCAACAAAAAAATATTGAGAAAGAATTTTAAATTTTAAATTTCTTCGATACATTTTAATTGAAAAAACTTGAATCCTAAATAGTTTATCTTCTAAATTTGATTTAAATGATAATAATTTATTTAAAGTTTCAAAGGAAAAAAATTGGTTAAATTCTTCATTAAAAATTTCAACATCACATTTTTTATAATTTCTTAAAAAATAAGAAAACATATTAAATAATTTAGTTAATTGTAAATAGGCATCCCATTCCATTTTATCTTCTAATTCAATATTAATTTCTTCTTCATATTGTTTTTTGCTATTTTCAATACATTCAATAATTTTTTGATGAATAATCATAAAATCAGGAAGTAATTGATTAATAATTGAATTATTATGAAATAGTTGAAAAGCAATTTTTTCAACATTAATTTTTTCAGTTAATTCATTAAAAAAAAATGTAGTTAAACTTTGAATATTTTCAGTAACAATTTCATGTTTATGTAAATTATTCATACAAGTACAATTTAACTCTTGATCACCATGATATAAAACTTTTTCATATTTTTCATTAAATAAATCTTCTTCAGAAATATTTTCAAATTTAATAATATCTTCTTGTTCTTGATAAATATTTTTAATCATATTTATGAAATTAGAACTTTCTTTTTTAGGTTCATTAATTTGGAAATTATACATACAAAAAGGACAATAAATATTTCCATTTGATTTTCTTTTATAATAATATTTAGGATTAGAAGATAAAAACAATGGTAAAAAAATACAATAACTATTTCTTAATTCAGCTCCAGTTTCTTTTTTTTGTAAACTATTTTTATATTCTTGTGTAATAATATGATCATTCAAAGCACATTGACAAGGAGTTTTGTCAAAAAAAACAAAATTACCTTTTAATTTATCTATTTTAGTATTTCCTCTATGTGATTTATGACATTCTTCAATACAATATTTACATAATATTTTTTGAGAATCTGGACAATTTAAACATATATATGCTTGTTCTCTTTTTTCTTCTATTAATGTACGATTCATTCTACATTCTTTCTTCATTAATAATTGAATGTCATTTTCTGATGGTAATGTTAAATCATTTATATCCATTTCATTTTGTATTTCTATTTCTTCTTTGTTTGTTTCTTCCTTGTTTTCTTCGGTTTTTTGCTTTTTATTTGTGTTTATTTCTTCTAATTTTTCTTCCTCTGGTATAAGGTTTTCATTCATTTTTTTTAATTTTATTATATGAATTTTTTATTTGTTTTTTATTTAATTTAATATTTTTTTCATTTAATTCATTTTTTAATTTATTGGAAAAAAATTAAATGGAAAAATGCCAGAGATGTCAAAATAAGGAAGCTTCTTTACAATGTATGAATTGTACTTCTTTTAGAAATTTATGTCAAACTTGTGATACTTTTGTTCATAGTCTTCCAACGAAAAAAAATCATAATAGATTATTAATAAATTCATTATTGACTGGTGAAAATACTAGATTACAATCTCAATTTTTATCTAATGAAAATACAGAAAGATTATTTAATGAACAAAAAGACGATTGTTGTAATGAACATGAAAAATATATTCCACAAAATTTTGACGATAAAAATGAAAATTTGTTATCTTCAAAAAACCCAAATGATAATTTAAATAAAAATAATAATATTTATAATCCTTGTGATGAAATATTAAAAAATAAAAATTATAATCCTTGTGATGAAATATTAAAAAATAAAAATTATAATCCTTGCGATGAAATATTAAAAAATTCGAATCCTAATGATAATCAAAATTTAAATGACGAGAAATTAAAAGAAATAAAAATTGAGAAATTAAATTTACCAAATCAAAAAAATACTTTATCAACACAACCAAATTCAACCATATTAAATTCTAAATTTTATTATGCTGATAATTATTCAAAAGATTATGTAAATGAGTTAAAACATTTATTTAAAAAAGAAAAAGATGAACTTGAATTTAAAAATAAAACATTACAAAATAATCTAGATGCTTTAAAATATAAATTTTCAGAACAAATGAATGAATTAACAAAAGAATTAGAAGATATTCAAAGAAAAAATAAAATTACTTTAGATACTTTAAAAAATAATTATGAACAAAAATTAAATCAATTAAATAATGAACATCAAATTGAAATTGAATCTTTAAAAAATGATATTGAAAATTTAGAAGAAAGAGAAAAAGAATTAAAGAACAAATATGAAAATGATTTATCTGAGAAAAAAGATTTAATATTAAAATTAAATGATAAAATAGAAGATCTTCAAAATAATTTATCTCAAAAGACAGAAGAAAATTATAAAATGAAAAATTCTTTTGATTTAATGACTAAACAATATGAAGATAAATTTAATGATGATAAAAATAAATTAATTAAAGAATATGAAGATAAAATAAATAATATTGTTGATAATGTAGAATGTACAAAAAATAAATTATTAAAATTAATTGATGATAGAGAATTTGATATTAAAAATATTTTAGAATCAAAAAAAACAGAAATAAATAAATTAATTGAAGAAAATAATAAATTAAAAGAAGAAGTTCAATGTCATAAATTAAATGTTAATAAAATAAAAGAAGAAAGAGATTGTTTAGCAAATTTAAATGAACAATTAAAAAAAAATGAATGCCAATATCAATGTGATAATCAAATGAATAATAATGAAATAAATAAATTAAATGAAGAAATTAGGAAATTATGTGAAGAAAATAATGATTTAAAATGCCAAATAACAAAATTAGATAAATTAATTTATGGGAAAATAAAACCTACATTCAAAATATATAATCAAAATAATTGTTAAATAAAATTTTTTATTAAAAATATTTTTTTTTAATGTAAAAACTAAAATAAAAAAAACATTCAAAAGAAAATTACTAAATGAAATGAGGTTAGAAATAAAAGAGAATTTAAGTTTGACTAATATATTATAAAATTTGATAAAAAATTCAAATATGAATACTGTATTATTCTTATGAAAACATTTATTTATAACAAGCAATCCCATTGATAGACTTTTTTGACTTTTATTTCAGCTTCACTTTTTAATGTTTATTACCAAAATGAATGTCTTGATATTTATTATTAATCATAATCTATGAATTTTACATTTTCTTTTTTTTCTTTGATGATTTATTGAATAAGTTATTTTCTTTTTATTTTCAATTTTTATATAATGATAATTTAATTTTGAAAAATAAAATTTAAAAATTTCACATTATCAAAAAAAAATAAAAAATTAAATACAATAAAAATAAATAATTTTTTAATAAATTTAAGCAATAATTTCATCTAATTTATCCATAAATCCTTCTGAAATATGCCAATTATTTTGATGAATATCATCTAAAGCCTTTTGAACAAAAGCTTTTAATTCTTTTTCTTTTCCTTTTCCAAATTTTGTAATTTCTTCATTAATACTTTCTTCTTTTATTTTAGATAATAAATTAAAAGCTTTATCAATTAAATTAGAATGTAATCCAGTTTGAATAATTTCTTTATAAACTTCATAAGCACCATTAAAATCAAATTTATTTGTTTCTTTTTTTTTTTTATCTTTTTCTTCACTTTCATTATTATTTAAGTTTTCCATTTCATTAATTAAATTTTTTAATTTTTCTTCTGCTTCAATTTGAGCTAATAAATTACCTTTTATTTTTTCTCTTGATTTTAATATATCTTCTAAATTATTTCCTTTTTTTCTATTTTCTATTATTTCTTCATGTATTTTTTTACTTTCTTCAACTAAATCATTTTTTCTTTTTTCAATATCATCTTCATTTTCATTATTATTTTTTTCATTATCTTCAAATTGTTTTATAATATTTTCTTGTTTTTCATTTTTTATTTGAGTTGTATTCAATTGTTTATCTTCTTGTTGAATTGCATGATCAAAAGTAATAGTTCTTTTATCATAAGCATAATGTAAGAAATTTTTAATAAACAAAGAAGAATGTTGATTTACTGTCGAAGTTTTTTTATTAAAATTAAGTTTAGTTCTTTCTTTTTCTTCATTTTTAACTTCTTCAACTTTTCCTTTTTTATTATCTTTCCCTTTAACATTTTTATTATTATTAATATTATTATTATTTTCTTCATTTTCTATTTCATTTTTTCTTTTTCTAGGTTCACTTAAAAATTGTTCTTCTTCTTCATCTAATTCTTCTCCATTTAATTTTTTTTGATATAATAAAAATCTTCTTCTTGAATTTTTTGCTTTTTCTTTTCTTCCAGGTTCATTTTCTTCCCAAGAATTAATAATAGCTTTTTCTAAATCTTCTTTTGAAGTATCTTCACAAAAACCAATTGTATCAGAAGGATAAATTCTTATTATCCATTCTATTCCTTCTATATTTGTAATATTAAAATCTTCTGGTAATTCAGTTTCATCTAAATAACATATTAATCTATATGGAGAATTTTCATTCTCTTGGTTTTCATTATTTTCTACTTTTGTTTTTTTATTTTTTTGATCTTGTATATTGGATGTTGTTGTCTCTAATATTATATTATGTAATGTTATTGAATTATAAAAATCTGATGTAAATATTATATTTTTCTCACGGTCTATTAATTCCAATTTCATTCTTATTGGTTTTTCAAAGGGAACTTCAATTAATTCATTTTTTTCATTTTCATTATTATTATTATTATTTTTATTTTGTTTATCTTTTTGTTCATTTTGTTCATTTTCATTTTCATTTTCACCTTCTTCTTCTTCTTTTTTATTCATCAATCTTCTTAACTTAATATTTAAAGTAGCATATACAATATCACCAGTGAAAAGGAATTCTTTAAATAAAATAAAATGTTTATTAGGTTTATATTTATCAGTAATATTATAAGGAGAAATTTGTTCAATTTGTTCAATTTTAGCATCAATTTTTTGATCTTCACCTGGAATAGCAGTATTAGTATTACTTACATCTAAAATTTTATCTTCATGAGTAGAACTTAAAACATCGATAGTAAATTCATTTTGTTCTACATTATAAGGGGGAGTTAATACTAAAACCAAATAATATTGACGAGGTTCTAATTCAAATATATTATCAAATGATATTTGTCTTTTAATGTTTGAATTTCCATTTTCACAAATAAATATTTCTATAAATTCATTTAAATACATATCTTTTGTATTGTTGTTTACTATCAAAAAATCTGTCTTTGATTCTAAGGTAATGGATAATCTTAATAATACTGATATTTCATTTTTTTGTAAATTACCATGTTCTATGTTAAATGTATTTTTTGTGAATTTTTGATATTTTTCTAAATAATCTGTATAAGGTAGGTTTTCTATTTGAAAATCACATAAAAACTTCATATAAAAACCAGTTGGGAATAACCCTCCGGTAAATATTAAAAAATATTCTTCATCAGTTTTTATATCATCAATATGTTTAACTCCGAAAAATGAATTTAAAGTAATTATTTTTCCTTCATCAATTTTATTATTTTTATCTAATAATTTAAAATGAATAGTAAAAGGAATATCTCTTAATTTATTATTTTTATCACTATTAACAGAAAATAAGAGTATAATATAAGTTTTAATAGTATTTTCATTAGGAATAAAATGTAAAACTTTATTTTTATTATTAACACTAAATAAATCATTGGTATCATAATATAAATTATCCCAATCAAATAAAGTTTGATAATAAGTAGGATTGTAAAGCATAATAAAAGAATCAAAACATTTGAAAAAATCTTCTGGTTCAATCCAAGTTCCTTCTTCTCTTATTAAAGGTTGAACTTCATTTTCATATTGTTTAATATTATTTTTAATTAAATGCATATATACATCTTTACTCCAGGTATAATGTTTTCTTTTTTGTTTTTTTTCTTCTTCACCATCTTCATTATTATTATTTTTATTATCATTTTCTTCTTCATTTGAATCTGTTTTTATTACTTGATGAGTTTCTTTATAAACATTTTCTAAATATTCTATTGGAGGATAAGACCAATTATTTAAAATACATTTTTTAGCCATTTCTATTTCTTCATCTTTATGTCTAATTAAAAAAGGATGAGCAAAAACAGATGAATTAGAAATTTTAATTGAAAAATATGGTTTACCATTTTCTTTTAAAGCTTGTATTCTTTTATGTTTTTCTTCTTTTTGTTTCATTTTAATTTCCTTTAATTGATGAATATATTCTCTTTTTTCTTCTCTTGATAATTGTTTGAAAACATTATGAACATGAAAATTTTTTATCATATTTCTCAAATCAGAAAAATCAATTGGAATTAATCTTGTCATATTGTAATTGCAATTATTAAAAAATTCAATTATATCATAAATTACTCCAACATAAATTTTATCATCAAATAATTCAATTTTTTTTTCTTCTAATATTGCATTAAAATTTTGAATGTTACTTTTTCCAGAAGATGAATTTATAGAGTCTAATTTAGAATAATTTGTTTTTAAATTATTTATAGTTGTTATTTTATCACTTGAATCAATTCTCGTTATTTGCTTTTCAGATAATTTTAATTTTCCTTTTTCAGTATTTGATAAACTAATATCTTCTTCTTTTTCATTTATATCATTTTCATCTTCTTGAACTACCAATAAATTTTTTTTTTTTTTTATTATTTCTTTTAAACTTAATTGAACTGATGAATGAGGGGATATTATTGATACTTTTTTTGTTTTCCTTGGATCATTTTCTGGATCATGTACTCTTTGAATTGGTATTTCATTATGTTCACTTTTTACTTCTTCGAAACTTCTTCTAAAACAAAAAAACAAGCATTGATTATTTTTATAATTATTATCTGATAATACTTTCTGAAGAAAAATTAATCTATTATCATTTTCTATATTTTCCTTTGTTATATTATCTACTTTATCATTTTCTGATGAAAAAGATTCATTGATATTATCAATATCACCTTCATTATCTATTTTTTTTTCTTCTTCTTTTTTTTCTTCTAAATTTTGTTTTTTTTTTTCTTCTTCTCTTTTCTTTTCTTCTTTTTCTTCTCCATCGAACATTTTATATAAATTAATATTTTTATTCAAAATGAAGCTTTCAGGAATAAAACCAGTTAAAGCGTAAAAAGGTTCATAATCACCACATTCATGGAAAGAATAAGATACTATTTTATAAGAATATAACTTTAATAAAGCTTTAGTTAAAATACATGGCCAAATTTCTTCTAAAGAATCACATTTTGGTAAATAAAATTTATCTCTTTTATTTGTTGGCATAGTATCATCAATTTCAATTTTTCTTAATTTACCTAAATGATATAATTTGACCCAATATTTTCCTTTTGGATTATATACTGGAACATTATGTTCTTGAGGATAAATTTTTTGCCAAATTGTTTGATTTGTATTAATATCTTTTATATTTTTATCTTTTATTATTTGATATATTGAAGCTAACCATCTAAAATATAATGGATATCCATCTTTCATGTTTATGTTACTTGGTGAAGCATCAAATATTTTTTTTTTCTCCATATTTACTTCTGTTATTAAAGGCTCTAATTTTGGATCTTTTTTCTTTTCTTTTTTAAAATTTTCTATATATTCACTTTCTTTTTTTATTCTCTCTTGATATTCATCTTCATTTTCTTCTCTTTCTATAAATTTAACAACACTTATATTTAAAGGAGTATCTAATATTTTAAAATATTCTTTATATAATGATTTTTCCTCTTTTTTATTTAAACCTAATAAATCATCTCCTTCTTCACTATTTTCAGCACTTTCATGCTCTTCTTCTTTTTCATGAATTTTCATTTTTCTCAAAGCTAATTCTTCTTTATATTTTTCATGTATTTTTTCTCTAAATTTATAACTTGATTTTTTTGGCATATTTCTTTTTATCGCTTCATCTAATTTTATTTCAGTTATATAATATGAAGGACGAGACCATTTAATTTCATTTGAAAGAAAATCATTATAAAACGAATCTGGAAGAAAAATTTTGTCTTTTTGAGGATCTGAAAAAATTTCTTCTGGATTTTCTAAAAGAGGTTTTTGAAATGAATTTATGTCTATTTCTTCATTTGGCCATTCTTCTGATAATTCATTTGGATAATTCTGAGGAGAAAATACTTTTTCTGTTTCTGAAGGAGAAATTATTTCTTTTGGTTCTCTTATATGCTGATAGTTACTTGGTATTATTGTGTTTAATGGTTTACCATCTTTTCCTTTTTTATTATCTTTTTGGTTTTTTTTCATATTGAGTTATTATTTTTTATTAAATTATTTATATAATAAAAAAATGAAAGTCAATTTGAAAAACATATAAATTAAAATATTTATTTCTAATTAAATAAAAATAAACAAATAAAAAATAAATTAATCCAATTAAAAAATTTTCAAAATTAAAAAAATATGACAAACGAAGATAACTACGATATGATATTAAAATTAGTATTAATAGGAGATTCCTTTGTGGGTAAAACAAACATAATGTCAAAATATTTAAAAAATGAATTTCATGAGGATTCAAAGGCAACAGTGGGAGTAGAATTTGGTTCAAAAAAATTTGAGATTGAAGGAGTATCAATAAAAGCTCAAATTTGGGACACAGCAGGTCAAGAAAGATACAAATCAATAACAAATGCATATTATAAAGGATCAAAAGGGGCTTTTGTTGTTTATGATATTACTAGAAAAGAAACTTTTGATTCTGTAGATAAATGGATTTCTGATTTAAAACAAAGTGGAGATAAAAAAATTACTATTTTATTAATTGGAAATAAAAATGATTTAGATAATCAAAGAAAAATCAGTAAAGAACAAGGAGAAGAAAAAGCTAAAAGTTTTGGAGTTGCTTTTCTTGAAACTTCTGCTTTTAATGGATATAATTTAGATAAGGCTTTTGATCTTATGATTAAAGAAGTTTATGATAAATGTCATGCTGAGTTAGATGAAGATGATGGATTTCAATCTTTTGGAAATGGAGAAGATATTAGTTTGGCTAAAAGCAATAATAATACTACTAAAAAAAAAGAATGTTGTTAAAAAAATTATTTTTTTTATTTATGAAATAAATAATTTTTTATGTAATTTTATTTATAGTAATTGATTTTTGTAATATTTTTATACACTCTTATAATATTCTAATCAAGTTAAATTTTATATATATAAATTTTGTACACATTTTTATATTACTAAATTTATAACAAATCAAAAATAAACCAACAAAAATATATTGAAATTATAATAACATAAAAAATGTATATCATTTATACATAAAATATATAGGTTTAGGATTAATTCAATTATAAATATTTTTTCAAATATTTATATCTTATTGATATTAAAATTAAATTTCTGAATGAAAGTTTTTAAAATTTTACATTAAAGTTGATTATTGATTTTTGTGAAAAATATAGTGAATGATTGTTAGAATAATTGTTAATATATTATTTTTCAATTTATATTCTAATATTATTATTTATATTCATTTTCATATTTTTTCTTTATTTTCTTATTTCATTATTTTCCATATTCTTCATATAATATTTTGTTTTTTAATGATGTGGAAATAATAATATATTGTTCATTATTTTGATTATTTTTTTTCATCTTTGGACAAAAAAAATATAATATCAGAAGATTTAATTTTAATAAAAAATTTTCCATATTCTCTGAAATAAATAGTGATGATAAAAGTAAAAGAATAGATAAATATGGAATAATAAAATTGGAATCAATTTTCAACCAAAAATTCTAAAAGGAATATCTAAATTATTGAAATGATATTATAATTTAGGATAAAAGTTTTTAATGTCTATTTATATTTAGTAATGTATTATATTCTTTATATTTCTAATGGATTTTTAAAATTCTCCATATTATTATTTTTTATATAATCTTTTAAGAATATATACCTTAAAATTTTTTTTTGGAAAAATTCTGGGTTTAAAAATAGGAATAATATGATGAAAATTTAATTTTAAATGATGTTTAGTTTTTTCCAGTAATAATCAAAAAATTCTTAAAAAAAATTATTTCTATTTAATGTTTTTTTTTAATTAATTATTTAAAATCAAACAACAAAAAAGAATTAATTATTAAAATTATCTTTTTTGAAAATTTTAATGAATTGTAAATTGATATATATATTCTTTTATCTCTAATATATTCTTATACACAACAATAATATTATTAAGTAAAATAATGTTTTTATATTTATGATATAAAAATTAATAAAGGTATTTTCTTGTAAAATCAAAAATAAAAAATTTTTAAATCTCATTCCATAATCCTTCTTATAAAAACGTTAAGGAAAAAATATAAGATATAAAAATTAATTAATAAATCTCAAACTATATATCCAAAAAAAAGGAATAATTGTATTTTAAAAATGGAATCGAAAATAAAATCAAAATTTGAAAATGTGGAGGAGCCAAACTTCCCAAAAATGGAGGAGAAAATATTAGAATTTTGGAAAAAAATAAAAGCATTTGAGACACAATTAGAAAAATCAAAAGGAAAGACTCCATATACTTTTCTAGATGGACCTCCCTTTGCAACAGGAAAACCTCATTATGGTCACTTGACAGCAGGTACATTGAAAGACGTAGTGACACGATACTGGACTCAAAGAGGTCATTATTGCAAAAGGATATTTGGTTGGGACACTCATGGTCTCCCCATTGAAGTCTTAATAAATAAACAATTAGGAATTAATTCCAAAAAAGATTTAATGAAATTTGGTGTTGAAAAATATAATAATGAATGTAGAAATATTGTTATGAAATATGCTAATGATTGGAAATATTATACTGAAAGATATGGAAGATGGATTGATTTCGAAAATGATTATAGAACTTGTTATGCTTCTTATATGGAAACTGGATGGTGGATTTTTAAACAAATTTATGATAAAGGGAAAGTTTATAGAAAATGTAAAATTATGCCTTTTTCATGTGCTTGTAATACTCCACTTTCCAATTTTGAAGCTGGGGAAAATTATCAAAATGTTAGTGATCCTTCTATTGTTGTTACTTTCCCTGTTATTGGACAAGATAATCTTAAAATTCTCGCTTGGACAACTACTCCTTGGACTTTACCATCAAATGTTTTTCTTACTGTTAATGCTAATATGACTTATGTTCAAATAAAATTAAATTTCAGAGGTGAAGATACTCAATTTATTTTAGCAGAAACTCGATTGAAGGAAGTAATGAAAATGATAAAAGTAAAAGAAGGAGAATATGAAATAGTGAAAAAAATGAAAGGAAATGAATTAACATCATATGAATATGAACCATTATTTAAAGATTTTTATGAAGAAAATAAGAAAAGAGGTTGTTTCAAAGTATATTGTGCAGATTATGTAACAGATGCTGATGGTACAGGAGTAGTACATAATGCACCAGGTTTTGGTGAAGACGATTATCAAATTGGATGTCAATATAATTTATGTGATCCTGATCATCCTCTTTGTCCAGTTGATGATGATGGATGTTTTACTAAAGAATTCCCTTTCTGTGAAGGAATTTATTTCAAAGATGCTGATAAAAAAATAATAGAAAGATTAACTCAAGAAAAAAGACTTTTATGTCATGAAACAATAATCCATAAATATCCTTTTTGTTATAGAACAAATACACCATTAATGTATAGAGCAATTCCATCTTGGTTTATTAAAGTTGAGGATTTAAGAGAAGAATTAGTTAAAATTAATAATACTACATATTGGGTCCCTAAATATGTACAAGAAAAAAGATTTGGTAGTTGGCTTGCTAATGCACGTGATTGGTGTGTTAGCCGTAATCGAGTTTGGGGAAATCCAATTCCTATTTGGGTAAGTGATGATATGGAAGAAAGAGTTTGTGTTGGTTCTATTAAGGAATTAGAAGAGTTAAGTGGAGTAAAAAATATTACTGATCTTCATAGAGATTTTATAGATAAAATTACAATTCCTTCTAAAAAAGGAAAAGGAGATTTACATAGAATTGAAGAAGTCTTTGATTGTTGGTTCGAAAGTGGAAGTTCTCCTTTTGCTCAAAATCATTATCCTTTTGAAATGAATGACGAAGAATTAAATAAGCAATTTCCTTATGATTTTATCGCTGAAGGATTAGATCAAACAAGAGGATGGTTCTATACTTTAACTGTTATTTCTACTATTTTATTTCATAAGAGTCCTTACAAGAATTTAATAGTCAATGGTTTAGTACTTGATGAACATGGAGAAAAATACAGTAAATCGAAAGGAAATATTGAAGATCCTAAAATTTTATTTGATACTTATGGAGCTGATGTTGTTAGATTATATTTAATGGATTCTCCTTTAGTTAAAGGGCAAAGTTTAAAATTTAGCAAAAATGGTTTAAAACAAAAATTAAAAGATGTATTTTTACCTTTATATAACTCATATAAATTCCTTATTCAAAATATTCAAAGATATGAAAATGTTTTTGGTAAAAATTTCGTTTATAATCCTAATTTATTATTTGAACCAAATTTAAATATTACTGATAAATGGATAGTAGCTTATGAACAAAGATTAATTAAATTTTTTAATCAAGAAATGGAAGCATATAGATTATATACTGTAACAGGAGAATTATTATCTTTCTTAGATAAATTAACTAATTGGTATATAAGATTAAATAGAGGAAGAATAAAAGGTGATTTTGGAGAGGAAGAATGTACTAATTCACTTAATATACTTTTTGGAACTACTTTAAATTTATGTTTATTATTCTCTCCTTTTATTCCTTTTATTACTGAATCTATTTATCAAAATTTAAAAAATGGTTTACCTGAAGATTCTAAATTAATTGAAGGATCTATTCATTTTCTTCAAATTCCAGAATACAATGAAAAATTACTTGATGCTAAAATAGAAAAAATAATGGAAAATATGATTACAGTAATTGAATTAGGAAGAAAATTAAGAGAAAGTAAAAAATTATCATTAAAAAGACCTATAGCAAAATTAATAGTAATAAATTATGATAAAAATTTCTTAGATAATTTAAAAATAGTAGAAAATTATATTATTGATGAATTAAACACAAATGAAATAGAATATTTGGAAGACGAAGATAAATATATTAAATTAGGAATAAAACCAAATTATCAAATTTTATATCAAAAAACAAAAGAAATAAAAGATACAATGTTAACAGAAGGAAAAGAAGATGATCCTCAATTAAAAAAAGAAGAAGAAGAAGCTAAAAAAGAAGCAAATAAAATTGCAGATGAAATCAAAAAATTAAATGAAAGTCAAATAAGAGAATTGACTAAAAATAATGAAATAAAAGTTAATGATAATACAATATTATTTAATCAAGTATTAATAGAAAAAAAATTTTTACCAGAATATCAAAAAGATAAAGTTATTGTTTCATTATCAAATTCAGAATGTGGAATAAGAATAGATTCAACAACAAATGAAAAAATAATTGAAAGTTATTTATCAAGAGAAATAATAAATAGAATTCAAAAATTAAGAAAAGAAACTGGAATTAAAATTTCTGATGTTATTAATATATGTTATGCTTTCGAAGGTGATGTTAAAAATTTAAAAAAAGTTAGTGAAAATTATAAAGATAATATTGAAAAAGTTATAAAAGCTCCTTTTAATCCTATTGAAAATAAACCTGGAGATGAATTTAAATTGCATAAATCTGAAAAATTCGAAATTGGAGAAGATAAAGAAAAAGAAGTGATTATAATTTCCATTTTTAAAAAAGATTAGAATTAGTTTTTAAATCAAAAATTTATTTTTAAAATTATAAAAAGAATTTCTTTATTATATATATTTCATTTAAATTTTTAAAAAGAGAAAATAAATAATAATAATAATTAAAATATAATAAAGTTTATCATTTTTTATAAAAGAAAAAACATATTTTAAAAAATAAAATGTCAACTCAAAATTTATATATAAGTGAAAAAGACCAAGATTATAAAAAAAGAAAAATAATAACTTTCCAAGGAGATGACATAGGATTTAAAATAGTTCATGGAAATAGAAAAGATGTAATAGATATGAAATTAAATAGAGAGCATGTAATAGATAATATGGAAAAAAAAATGAGATTTAATGATATTGTAAAACAATATAATCTTTTTTTTAATAAAAAATTAAAAGTATACGATAAAAAATATATTAATGATTTAGTTGATTTATTAGATAATAATGATTTTGATTATTCAAAAAAAAGAAAATTAATTGAATTCAATAAAAAAATTAGATTATTTCATAATAGTAATGAAAATTTAAGTAAAAATTATTTAAAAACAATTGAACCAAAAAATAATATTAAAAATTATTTTAATCAAACTACAAAAAATTTTAAATTTAATTCAAAATTAAAAAAAAGTATAAGACTTATTAAAAGACAAGAAAGTTTTAAAAGAGTTTTAAGTGAAAATGAAATAAAAGAAGAAGAAATAAATTCTTTGGAAATTCAAAAAATAAAAAGTCATAATGATTTATTATATTCGCCAACAATAAATAATAAATTAAATGAAAAAAAACTAGAAAGTAATAAAAAAGAAAAAAGATATTATGTAAGTAAAATATCAAAAAAAAAAACTTTGTCAAATTTAGATGCACAAAATTTAATTATTTCTTTTGATAAAAAATCAGAAAGAATGGAAACCTTAGATTCATATAAAAGAAGATATTTATCTTATTTATCTGATTCTAATTTAAGAATGAATGTAAATAATAATAATAAATATAATAGTTCTTATTTTGATGAAAGTTTAAAAGAAAAATCTTACGTTTTAAAAAAATTCAGAAGAGAAAAATTAATTCCTTTGGGTTGCCGAATAAGAACAATTGATATAATTAAAAGCAAACCTTTAATTTTTCAAAAACCTTTTAGTATGCTTGGAGAATTTTATAAGAGATATAAATATTATTGATTTTTTTTTATGTTTAGATGAAAAATATTAATTAATTGATTATATCATAATTTATTCATTTATATCATTATTATTTTTTGGATAAGTTATATAAAATTATATTATTATAAATTATTATATACCAGATAATTTATATTTAAAAAATGATTATATTATTTTTTAATATATTTACTAATTAAACATTAAATTTCTCTGTTAGGTATATAATCATAATTTTCAATAACTTTATTTATTCTTTTTCCTTTATTTTTTCTTAAAAATTTATATAAATAAACTATCAATAATATTGCAATAAATATCAAAAATACTAAAATAACAACGAATAATATATTATTAGAAGTTAAATTGCCTCTTTTTTTTGTATAAATTCCAATTATTTTTTTATTTTGATCAATAACAATAGAATGTTTTTTAAAAAATGGTTCTCCAAAAACCCATTTTCTATCCATTACTTGGTTATTTTTATAATAAAATCCAATTAAAAAATAATATTTTTTTTCAAACATTTGAAAAAGCTCATTAAATCCAAGTTCAAAGTTAAATCTATCATAAATAAAAATAAGTTTTTTAAATTTTTCTACATTTATATCTTTATCACAATAAAAGAATAAAAATTGATTTTTTTCATCTAAAATATAACTTTCAATTATTTTTTGATGACATATATTATTATTTAAATATTCTTCAAAAAAATCATCAAAAATTTTATTATAAAACATTTTAGTACCAATAATAGCGTTAATTGAAGGTTCTAAAAATCCAAAATTAAAAGTAAACAAACTTTCATTATCATAAAAAATTTTTTGGCTTTTTAAATTCCATTTAACATAAGTAGTATCAATTTCATTAGTAACTTTAATTAAATCTTCATCATTATAATTATCATCATAATCACTTAAATATCCTCCTAAAATTAAATTAAAATTATTAAAATCAAAACTAAAAGCATATGTATTAATATAATTATTAGCTTTTAATTGTTTTAATAAACTTGTATCCCCTAAATTTATGTGTCTAACAAAATTAGTATCTAGTCCTAAAACTCCTGTTTCATTTATTATTAATTTTGTAGCTAAAATAAATGTTATTTCTTGATGAGTTTTATTGTTTTTTTCAAAATAAAATTTATCAATTGATTTTATTCCATAAGAAAAATCTTGATAATCAAATTTTTCACTATTATTTTTTAATTTTCTATACGACGATGATTTCATTTCATCATATTTGATTATATTTGGATTTTTTATTTGAGAACTTGATATATAAGTTGGGTATTGATTTAATTTTAATGTTAATGGAAGATTTTGATTTGGAGTTCCTATTTCTAGTTCACAGATTAATTTACTATTTAGTAAAGAATCAATATAATTATCTTCTGTTATTTTTTCTTTATATTTTTTTTCAAAGGGAATTTTTATATAATTCAAAGATAAATTTATATTTATGATTATGAAGAAGGAGAAAAAAAACATATTATATATTTTATTTTATATTAAAAAACTTAGAAAAATAAAATATAAAATTAAAAAAATTTTTGAAAATAATATTTTATAAATATTAGATAGAACCGAAAACCCAAAGAAAAAAAAAATATTGTTTTAAAAAAGTTTTCCTCCTCCACTAGTACTTCCATCACTATGATGTTCAACTTGATGCTGAACACTATCACTGTGAATAGGATTTTGAGGAGGTGGTTGGTTAAAAACAGAAGGCCCACTACCTTGAGAAGGAGGTCCAAGAGGACCGTGAGAAGGTCCTTGAGAAGGTCCATGTGATTTTCTTCTAGATTCTCCTGGTCCAAATGTTTTATCTTCATTGTCTTCTATTAAATTTCTAATTTTATCATCATCTATTTCTTTTGTTATTAATTCTACTATTATCATTACTATGTTTGTTATTATTGAGATTGAGATAAATACTAATATTATTATTAAATATGCCTTTATTGTATTAATTTTTTCTATAAATATTTTTATTAAACCATTTGTAAGCTCATCTCCACATTCAAATTTTATATCTTTTAATTTATTTATGTTTATAATTGTTAGGATACTAGGGATTAATAATATTATTTCAAATACCATTAAAGATAATTTTAGTTTTATTAAATTCTCAGAGCAAGAATTATAAATTTTATATGTTAAAACACCTAAGAAAAAAATTCCTGCAATTATTTTATTATCAATAAAATAAGCCCAAAAAGTTATGAATCCAAATATTAAAAGTCCAAAAAATACTATAATTAAAATAATTAAACCTTGAATAACATTAATTTTAGAATTTAATGAATTAAAATAATCAAAAGAAAAACCATTACTTTCCATACATTTCTTTTCTAATCCCAAGAAAGTTCTAGTATAAAATGTAACATTATCATTATTTAAATTATAAAAAGGATAATTTGAGATATCTTTAATTTTATCATGAATATTATTATCTTTATATAAAATACTTTTATTAATAATGTCGATTTTTTCATATCTATCATCTCTAGTTTTATCAGAAATATTAGTAGCACAAGTTCCATTATTAGGTTCTAAAGGATAATAATAATACCAACTAAATTCTCCAGGATAAATACAAGGAAAATCATTGCTTAATTTAAAATTAATTATTAGTTGTTTATTTATTGCTTGATTTGTATAATGTAAATATTTCTCATTATTTAATTTTATTGTTGTATAATTTATTTTGCTATTTTCATTTATTGTATTATTATCATTATTGATGATTATATCATTTATTGGACATATTTCATTTGAATTCAAACAAAGTTTTTGCAATTTTGTATCTAATATACCACATTGTTTTTTTCCTTCAGAACAATTTGATTCAGGTGGAACTGAATTTTCTAATAATTTAGCATAATTATTCCCTTTAATAGGACAAAATTTATAGCCTTCATAATTATTAATATTAATTGGATCAATTTTTTTAATTTCTTTACATCCTGCTAGAGTTTCATTTTTAGAACAAGAACCATTGAAAGCATGATTTCTATGTTCTGTTTTAATATCTAATGAATTAATTCCAATGCAATCACATCCTTTCCTCATTCCTCCCCAAAATCCTAATTTTATTGGATCTTTACAAGACGTATTAAATGATATTATTGATGAATCCCCAAAATTTTGATTTATTTCTCGAAGAAATGATTTGGGAAATGAAGTTTTGTTAAAAAATAATATTGAAAATGTTAATATTAAGCATAAACATATTAAGTTTGATAATATTGTTATTGTTAGATTTTTACAATAGTTCATTTTTTAATTTTATTAAATTTATATTATTAAATATTGATTTTTGATTTTATTAATAACAAAAAAAATTCATTATATCTGATTTATAAAAATTTATTTAAAAAAATTTGAAAAAAATAATTTATTTAAAAAATCTTCAAACCCCATTTTCCTTGATATAATCAACTAAATCCTGAATTGCCTTTCCTCTATGACTGATTGAATTTTTTTCTTGAAGAGTTAATTCAGCAACATGTCTACCATCACTTAAAACAACAATAGGATCATATCCGAAACCAAAGTTTCCTTTGGGTCCATTATTAGAAATTTTTCCTTCTAAATTTTCTTCAAAAAAGTGTTTTTCTCCATTTTTATCGATATAACATACACAACAAGTAAAACGACAATTCCTTTGATCATCTTTTACACCTTCCATTAATTTTAAAATTTTTTTCCATCTATCTTCATCACTTGCATTATCTCCTGCGAATCTATGAGAAAAAACTCCTGGTTGTCCATTTAAATAATCTACACATAATCCACTGTCATCTGCTATTACTGGACTTTTACTTTTTAAATATATTGATTCTGCTTTTATTAAGGAATTCTCTTTAAATGTCTTTCCTGTCTCTTCTATTTCTATATCAAATCCTGCTTCTTTTTGACTTATTACTTTTATCCCTAATTTTGATAATTTTTCTGATATTTCTTTTATTTTATTTGGGTTTGTACTACAGAAAATTAAGGTTGAATTAGGAGATGACATTTTTTTTAAATGAATTTGTTAATTGTTTAAAATAATTAATTATTTGGATTATTTAATTTAATTTTTTAATTTCTTATTGAAGGAATTATTCTCTTTTTATTCTTCTTTTTTTTCTACTACATGTTTGTAAAAATTTTCTTGTTACAAATATTACAAGGAAAATAAATATTAAACTAAAAATTATAAAACCTAAAATAATATCTAATCCATCTAAAAATAAGAAATTTTTACGAGAAAAATGAACAAGTAATTTCCTAAATGAATGTCTAAATCCATATTCCATCCAATTTATATATTCTTCATAAGCATTATTATTTTCTTTTAATTTTTTTGATATTTTTTCAGCATTTAATCTATATTTGTTATTTAAGTTAATTTCTTTAATTAAATTATCTAAATTTTCAACATTATTTAAAATAATTCCAACTTCTAATTCTTTGATATATGCATTTATATTTTTTTGAATTGTTCCATTTCCATATATAATAAGTGGAATTCCAAAATATAAACATTTACTTATTTCATTAATATCTGATTTAATTAAACAATATTTTATATTTCCATTATTCAATTCATTTTCATTTGAAGTATATTTCATATTTATTTTAATATTCTGAAAATGTAAATCTTGACTAACATATAAAATATTATCTGATTTTGTTTGATTAAAATTTTCTTTTTTGAATGAAAAACTATTTAAAAAAAGTAAATTTTTAGGATGATCAATTGGAAAAATAATATCTTTCGGACATTGGATTATATAAAGTGAATTTAAATAAATAGAATTTTTGATTTTTTTAATTTTCTGAAAAGCTTTGTTTTTTTTTAAAATACTTAATGATTTCCTTTGAGCTTTATGAAAATAATAAACATCAATAATATTATATAAATAATTCAAAACTTTTGAATATAAATGTTTTGGATATATATTACTTCCAATATAAGGAATAGTACTAAAATTTACTTCAAATCCTTCAAAAAAAAATTGTGGAAGTGGTAAATTACATATATATGAAAATAAAGGAATTTTAAAATATTCTTTTAAATATATTGAAATATAATTTGGAAAATTAGTATGAATCATTGAGAAAAGCAATTTAACTTTTAATAATTGATCTAATATTTTTTCTTTTATAAATGATTCTGATAATAATTTAAGTCTATAATTAAAAATATCTTTATAAAAAGAAATTGATTGTGAAATTTCTTCATTTATTGGTTTTAAATTATCAGAATCTCCATAAGGATATAAAATATATTTTTTATTTGAATCATTCCATTTATCAAATTCACTTTTATGAATTATTATATGATATGTATAATTTGTATTATCAAATAAAGTTTTAATATCTAAATTATTTCCTGTAGGGAAAAGAACAACTAAAATATTTCTTTTTGTTCTTTGAGTGAAAATTACTTTTAATAAAAATAAAACAATAAAATATTTTAAATTCATTTTTTCAAATAACCCAAATATTTTTCAATAATTTAATATGAATAAAATTTTTAAAAAAATATAATTAAAAAAAATTAATGATTAAATGTGAATAATAATTTACAATTAATTACATTAATTATCTTTAATATATCTCATATATAAATTCTTAAAGTAAAAAAAATTATTTTGTTTTTTCTGATAAATTATAATTAATTCTTTTCTTTGAAGGCTTTTCTATTAATGATATTTGAATTTTGAATTAAATTCATAATCTCTTTATTTTCTTTTTATTTTCTTTAATTATTATTATAATCAATTTTTTTTTTTGTAATATAATTATCATATTTTTTTTTCTTTTCTTAATTTATATTCTTTCTTTAATTTCTTCTTCATTTTTTTCAACTAAACCACATAATTCAATTTCATCTTTTAATTCTGCAGATATATAATTATTATCTATTAAGATTTCTTCTTTTTTAAATGGAAGAATAATACTTTTATTTTGTTTATTTGTCTTTTTTAAGTTTTTATTTTTTGGTTTTATTAATTTATCCTTTTGAAAAATTTGTATTTTTGTTATTTCTTCATTTTCATTATATATAATTTGAACATTCGAATTTAAATCAAAAGATATATTTTTTGATTTTTTATTTTGTTTATTTTTATTTTCTTCAACTGATTTCATTATTTCATTTAAAATTTCATCCTCTAATTTTTCTTCATTTATTTCATTTTTTTCTTCATTTTCTAACATTTTATTTTTTTCTTTTTTGTTTTCTCTTTCCAAAAATTTTTCGATTTTTTTATTTTGAAAATCTTTAAATATTAAAATTTTATCTTTTTCAATTTTTTTTTTAGGAGTAAAGCAAAAATAATTATTATCAGAAATAATATTATTAATCATTCGTTCATTTTTTAATTTTTCAACATTACATTTATTCATAAAATTATTTACTTTACTATTAAATTTAAAATTATTATTAAATTTTTTTTCAGAATTTTTTTCTTTAGAATTACTATCTAAATCAAAAGTTCTAATAATATCATTTGCAAGTTGACTTAAATTTAATTCATTATCAATAGAATCTTTTTTTAAAGTTTTATTTCCATTAATTTGAATAGATAATTTTCCAATATCACAATCATTAATTGAACTTTCGTTTAATTGAGGAGTAAAAGAAATTTTAGCAACATTAACTTCTTTTAAAAAAGAATTTTTAACTTCTTGATTATTTAAATTATTATTTTTAATTTTATAAAAATCTAAATTATTTAAACTTCTATTATTATTTCTTTTATTTGTTTTATAATTTTCATTTTTAAAATTAGGAGTTTTAATATTTATATTAATTTGATTGAAATTATCTGTTATAGGAAAATTATTATATTGACTTATTGTTTCATATTTAATTTGATTTATTGGAAAAACATTTCTACTTTTTTGAATATTATAAACATTATAATTAATATTATTATTTTTATTTTTTGAATTTGAATTTGAAACAACTTCTCTTATTTTATCTATTTTTCCTTCTAATGTTTTAAAATGTAATTTAATATTTTTTATTAATGGATCTTCATTTATTGTTTCATATATTTTTTTTTTTTTGTAATTAAAATATTTTTTGGACTCAACAGGATTTTCATTTGATATTATATATGGTTTATTATATTGATTATTATTTATTCTTAGATTATTTTTCCTTTCTGTTGAAGAATAATATGTTATAAATTTTTGATTTGGTAAATTATTTGTTATTGGGAGATTAAGTAATATTTTATTATTATGAAATGAATTTATTTTTCTATTTACAATTTCAGAAAGATGATTATTCATTAATTCTTTTTAGAAAAATTATAAAAAAATATAATAATTATTTATATGAAAAATTTAAATACTTGTTTTTACTTATTTTTATTTATAAAAATTTATAAAATGTTTCTTTTTTTATTCTGTATTGTTAATTCCAAATTTTTGACATAATTTTTCGAATAAATTTTTTAATTTTTCATTTTGTTCATTTTCATTTTGTACTTTTTCATTAAGCATATTTTTCATTCCTTCTAATAAAAATTGTTCAGGATTAGTTTCTAATTGATTATATCTTTTTTTGTTTTTCATCATATTTTGAATAAATTTTTCACTTTGTTCAAATTTTTTTATATCTAATTCTTCATATACTTGATGTTTCTTTTGAAATTTATTTAAATCAGTTAATTTAAATATATTTTCATTGGTAATGGAATTTCTTCTTTTTGGATTTGCACTTTCTGGAAAATAATTTTGTTTAGAAGTTAAATTTTTTTTATTTAACTCTAATAATGTAGAATCTCTTTTTGGTTGAATTGTTTTTTCTTTTTTTATATTCTGATTTATAAAATTATTATTTTGAATAATTAAATTTACATTTATTAAATTATTATCTGCCTTCAATTCTTTATAATCTTTTCTTGATAAAAAAATATTTTGTTTACTTTCATTCTTTTCTGCTTCATTGAATTCTATTTGATTTAAATGAAATATATTTAATTTTTCATCTTCCTTTTTTAATATAGAGTTTTTTAATAATTTTTCACTTTTAATACTTTTTTTATCAACACTAATATCATTTTTTTTTTGATCTTCTTTTTTCCATTTTTCAACTTCTTCTATAATTTTTCTTTTTTTTTTTTCTGCTAATTCTAATAAACTTTGATAATTATAATAACTAACAATTAAACTTTCACTTAATTCTTCAGGAAATTCTTCTTTGATATTATTAAAATCTTCTTTTTTCAAAACTAATAAATCACAAAATCTAGAAGAGACTTTAACATTAAAAGGACATCTTTCATTAATTTCAACTAATATATCACCAAAATATTCATTTTTTCTTAAATCCATTATTTTTTTTTCAAAATAATTTTCATCTAAAAGTATAGAAATTCTCCCTCTTCTAATAAAATAAATTTCAACTAAATATTCTCCTTTATCAATTATTTTTTCTTTTTTCATAGCTTTAATTGGTTTCATTAAATAAACAACTTTAGAAGCATATTCTAAAGAATGTTCTTTGAAAAAAACAGAATTTTGAATCAAATCTCTATGCATATTTGCAAGTAATTGAATTCTAATTCTTGAAGGTAAATCATTAATAAAAGAATTTTTTTCAACTTTATTATATCTTAAATTATTTTTAAAATGTTTAACTAATTTATAATAAAAATCTTTTGGAATATTATTTTTAGTTCTTAATTCTTCCAAAAAATTTATATTTGCTTCATATTTTGTAGTTTCATCATCTCTATTAGTTAACATTGAACCAAGAGAAGATATTGTATATGAATAAACCAATATTCCAATAAATAATAATATACAATTATATACTTTTTCATCTATATTTGATGCTAATATATCACCATATCCTATTGTAAATATACTTGTCCAATGAAAATATAATGAATTTAAATATTTTTCTCCATTTGAATAATCCTGAATTCCCTTTTTTATCATCCAATTTTCTCCTGGATTTATTACTGCTAAAAATATCCATAAACATGATATTGAATGTGTTATTATTATAAATATAAAAAAAAATTTTATTATTCTTTGCATAGGATCACTTAATACAATGTATCCGTTTAAAAATAAAAAATTTAATATTGATATTAAATTGTTTGAATAAATTACTAAAGTAATTTATTAAATCCTTAACAGTGAAAATATTTTTATTATGTAATTCCATTAATAATTTATATACTTTGATAGATATAAAATATTTATGTTTCCTAAAATTAATAATTGAATTAATACCTTCTAAAAATATTTTTTGAATATATATAAATAAAATATTATTCATTTTTTGACAAAAAGCATTTTTTTTGTAAAAATCAATTAAAATATTATATAACTTTTTTCTAAAAAAATGCATTTTATAAAAAGATTGTATTAAAATAACTTTTTTTGAATCATAAATTCCTTTAATAGAATCTTCTTTCATATTTCTAACCTTTTCAATTAAAACTTTTTCTAAACTAATAACATTACCTCTCCATGATAAACCTTATTTATTTTTTTATTTTTAATATTTACATTATTATATAATAATTTTTCATTTATTATTTATTTTCATTAATATTTTCATCAATATTAATGAAAATATTTTATGAATTACAATTTGGTAGTAAATTTGTTTCATTTATTTTTTGCATAGAAATATTATTTCTAAAATCATTTTCTATTGAATTAGTAAATTTTTCATAATTTGGTAAAAGTATTTGGCTTAAACTTCTTCTTTTATTACTTATTTTTTTTTATTTGAAATATCAAAAGAGTAAACTACTGTTGATGATGAAATTATTAATCTTTTTTTATTTTTATTTACTTTCTTAATTTGATTGACATCATTTACAAAAATATTTTTGTTAAGAGGATTAAACATAAAATTTATTTTTTTATTTTCCTATAAAAAAATAATAAAAATAATTATACTTTTTAAAACCATTTTGGAATTTTTAAAAAATGGATTTACAAGAACAAAATTTATCACATATAAAAATTAAACAATCTGATGAAATATTCTATTTTGAACATAATGTTTATAATGAAAAATATTTAGGTGAATATATTTCTAAAGAAAGATTAGATTAGATAATTACAGAATGTGAGAAAATTGTATGTATGTGTCATATTAAAAAGTCACAATATGAAAAACAAGACATTCAAAGATTTGTTTATATTTTATCATTAATATAAGTTTTTTCTTTTATTATTTATTTTATAATACTTTATTATTTTCCAAAAATAAAAAAAAGAAGAAAGATGTATTTATTTGAAATTTACTTTGGTGTTTTTGGATATATAATCTTATTAATAATTATCATTTATAATGCTTTTAAAAAGAAAAATAATGAAAAATTTGTTGATGAATTTATTTATAATGATTTAACAAAATATTTTACAAGTTTAAAAACCTTATTTAAAAACATTACTTTTAAATATAATAAAGAAAGGAAAAATAATTTTATATTATCCTAAACATAAAGATAATATTATTCAAATAAAAATTGATAAAAAAAGTGAAATTATTTTAGAAAAAGAAAGAAATTATCTTCCTACTAAAGAAAGTGTAGAAAACTTTATACCAAATGAAGATAAAATTACCTAATTAGAAAATCATTTTTTTTCCTCATTCTAATTTCCAAATTAATTTAATTCAAAAATAAAGGTATGATTATTATTATTACTTTGGTAACATATTTTTATTTATTTCCTATTTTAAATTAATTATCAAAATATAAATAATATATAGTAAAATATATATTAAGTCATTTCATTTATCAAATATTATTTTTGGTTTTAACCATAAACAAAAAACATATAATTAATTATTATATAAATTTTATAAAATAAATTATTTTAAGAGACATAAAAAATATTAAAAATAAAAAAAAAATTAAGACTTAAATAGACATCTTCTAAATCCTTAAATAAAAATAATAAAATAATTATTCTACAAACCTCACTCATATTTTATATTTATTTATCTTGTGATTCAACTTCATCTTTTTTATCATTATCACGTCTTGCTTCTTCAACAGCAGAGTGTTTACTTAAAGCATCAGGATCAACAGAACCAGCAATATCCTCTGCAACATTTTGAGTACCTCCTTCTTTTTTATCCAATAATTTACCTTTTTTAAATGTTGTAGCTCTAAGACAAATAAGAAGGAAAAAGAAAGGAATACAAGCAACATCACCTAACATGATACAAAGCATAGCAAGAGGTTTAAATATAAGTTTTATATTTATCATTAACATAACCATATAGAACAGGAGAAGGACCACTAGTAACTAACATAGTTACAATGTTAGTAAGTGAGAATCCAGTACTTTTTAATCTTGGTGGAATTGATGATACAATAACACCTTGTAATATTGAAAGCATTGCTGAATTGAATACTAAATATAAACCACAGCATATTCAGAAAGGATAAAGTCCCATAAACAATGGGAATGCTACATCAAACACTCATTCAATTAAATGAACGAATAATAAAGCATATGATGATTTTGATGATTCATAACTTCCCATCCATGGATTTATAATTGCATTACAAAGAATACCTCCTATTGGTCCTGCTAATGCAATAATTGTATATGAGAAGAATATTGTTGATGGGGAATTTATATCTAATATTGTTCTCATTTAATGTGCAATCCAAGTACAAATCATAATTGCGACATGTGTAAACAAGATGAAAATGGTAATTATATATATCATTTCATTTATAATCAACCAGGTCAATGTATTACAGAGCAAGAAAAACCAGATAATACATATCAAATTTGTTTTAAAATAAAAGAAAAGTTAATAAAATAAAATTTTTTTAATTATAAAAGGGGATTGGGATTGGGATTAGGCCCAATCCCCAATCTCCAAAAATTTATTTAATTTTTAAAATAAAAAAAATAAAAATTAGTGTTAGTTTTTTACTTATTAAATATTTTATTTATCATATAAAAAAATTTTTGAATTTATTATGTTGCATTAAATTATTTTGTAAAGATTTTAATAAATAATGTAATGAAAAAATTTCTTCTTCACTTATAATTTTTTTTTTATGATCAATTAAATTTTTCATTATTTTTATTTTTACAGTTTTTCTATAATGTAAAAACCCAATTAAATAACAAAAAATATCATAATTATTTAATTTAACTCTTTGAATTAAATTATCAAAGTGAGTGTTGTTTTTATAATAATTATTATTACTTAATTTTGAACTGTTATTATTATCAATATTTTTATATTCTTGATTATTTATATAATTATTATAAGAAATAGACTTACATTCACTAAAATTTTCATTACTTTTTGGTTCTAAATTTAATTGTTTAAAAAAGTCTTTACTTATCTTAGTTTTTCCTATTCTACTTAATTTTTTTTTATTAAAATAATTTACAGTTTTCATTTTCAATATTGATAATAATTCTGATTTATCAAATTTATTTTTTAAAAAAAAAAAATTATTATTGAAATCTTGATTAAAATCTTTTATGATTTGAAATTTATAAAAAATATAATTTATTATAAATGCAAATATATTCATTATTTTTATTATTCCTCCAACACTTGCTGCAACATCTTCTAACTTTTTATATTTTCTTGAATATATATTTTGCATATTTTGCATTGATAAAGAAATTGCTCCAAAAATATTATCATTTAAATTTTCAACAGATTTTTCACTTATTATTTTTTCATTTTCATCGTATTTATATGTATTAATTTTTGTTTGTGATTCAAAAATAATTCCTGCAATTGTTTGTATTTCTAAAGTTTGAAAATTTAAAACATTTATTGTATAAGATAATGTACTATATTTATTTAAAATTTGATGAAAAAAATATTTAAAAGGATGTTTATAATTTTCAATATCTATGATATGATCAAGAAAAAAAATAGAATAACTTATTGTTGAATAAATTATATTATCTATTGTTCTATTATCATAACAATCAGAATTAATTTCACTATTATTTTGACATCTTTGAATAAAAACTCCATAATAAATTTCATTTGTATTTGAAGCTCCATGCTCAACTGTTGGATAAACAAAATCAGATTCATTAAATAAAATAACTTTTCTTAATGTACTATTATAAAATTTTTTAATACATAAACCATTTAGAAAATAAACTATTTTATCATTTAAAAATTGATAATATTCATCTATATCACTTTTATCACATTTATCATAAATCCAGTGATCAAAATTTGATTCATTATTATTGGCAACATAAGTTGCTTCAATTGAATTTTGAACTCCAACTAAACTAAAAGCTTTTCTATCATATGCAGAATAATTATCAAAAGAAATAAAATGGAAAAAAGATGAATGATTTAAGTAAAATACTCCTATATCGTCCACAAATCTATTATAATAAAAGGATGTTGGATTTCTATGTAAAAAAAAATCTAAAGAAAAAATTATTGATAATATCAGTAATATAATAAATGAAATTATAGAAATAATAATTGAAAAAATTGAAGTATGTTTAGTTCTTCCTTTATAATAAAGTTTAATATCAGGAGAAATAAAATCTAAATAATAAAAAAACATTTTTATTGTAAATTAATTAAAATAAATTATTGTAGACTTCAAAAAAAAAAATATTATAATTATATAAAAAAAAACAAATAAAAAAAACAATATAATAAAAAAAAAAAAATGAGTTATCCAAAAGGAAACTTAGATGGAATCCAACTTCATTATTCAGTTCATAATATATCAAGAGAAATTCCAAAAGAAGAAATTAATGATGACGAAAAAAAAAAATCTCTACAAGATACTCATCACACTCCTTCTCATAAAATAATTCCTCAAACTGAATCAGATGAATTAAGTCAAGGAAATTCCCAAAAAAAAATTTAAATCCAAAAGATATAGAATTAGAAGAAAAAAATAAAGAAGAGAAAGTAGATGAAATACATTAATGTTTGAACAAAAAAATATATCAGTCCCAAAATTATATTGTCACTTAGCAAGACAAACAGAAAAAATATTATTAATATTAGGAATTATTGGTTCACTCGGTTCAGGAGTTTCTGGTCCTTTAATGACTGAATTATTTGGAGGAACAATTGACGATGCTTCTTCATCACAAAATGTAAGTTTTACCACAAATGCAGAATTTGATCAATTTTTTGATGCTTTTCAAGAACAAATTGATAAAATGGCAAAGAAATTTATATATATTGGTCTTGGGATGCTTGTTGCTAATTTTTTAGCTAATTTTTGTTGGACTTATGCTGGTTTGAGAATGGTTTTTCATTTAAAGGAAAATTACTTTTCAACTATTTTAAAACAGGAACAAGGTTGGTTTGATGAGAATAATGCATATGAATTTGCTACTAAAGTCCAAACCCAAATTGAACAAGTTGATATGGGTGTTGGTGATAAATTAGGTTGAATTATACAATCTGTTGCACAGTTAATTGATGGATTAATTATTGCTTTTATTACTTCATGGAAATTGACTTTGGTTTGTGTTTCTCCTTGTATTGTTGGTTCTGTTATATATTGGTTACTGCTTTGAAAACTAGTATTGTTTTAGGGAGAAAAACTTATGAAAAAGCAGGTGATGTTGCAGAAGAAATGTTATATAATATTAAGACTGTTTCTTCTTTTGGTAATTTTGATTTTGAAAATGAAAGATTTGGGAAATATATTGATAGATGTCATGAATTAGATAGAGATAAAGCTCTTAAACTTGGAGGAAGTATTGGGTCTATTATTTTCTTTTTAAATTTTACTTTCTTTATTGCTGTTTTATATGGTAACAAATTAATTATTGATGGTCATAATAAAAGTGGTGGAATTACTGCTGGTGATGTAATGACTGTTATCTTTTCTACTTTAATGGCTATTATGAGTATTGGTGGAATTGCACTTAATTTAAAAGTTATTCAAGAAGCTTGTACTGCATCTTCTGATTATTTTACTTTAGTTGAAAGAAAACCTGAAATTGATACTTCACATTCTAATTATGAGCCTATTAGAGAAAGTGTTCAAGGAAGAATTGAATTTAAGAATATTACTTTTATTTATCCTTCTGATGTTAATAAAAGGAAAATATTAGAAGGTTTAAATTTAGTTATTGAACCAGGTCAAAAAGTTGCTTTATTATCAGGATGTGGTAAAAAAAATTTAAATAATTTCTTTTTTCATTATCTTCTATTAAATTACCTATTTTCATTAATTTTAAAAATAATAATAAATTTATTCTATCAAAAGCTTTATTATCACCGTATTTTCCAATGATAGTTCCTATAGGAATTGAAGTAAATAAATTAATAATAAAAGTACCAGAATTAATATATTCTTTAAAAATTAAATAATTACTTTTAATTAATTCTTCTTCAAAAGTATAAAATCCAATAAAAAAATTTAAAACAAAATCAACAAGATAAGAAAAATCTAATATAATATTAATAATTAAAATGAATAAATATTCTTTTTGATAAAAAGCTAAAAAAATAGGGTAAACCATAATATAATATAAAATAGTAAAAAGAATAAAATAATCCCAAAAAAATTTAAAAATTCCATCAGGATCAAGAGCATAATTTTTTTCATCTAAATCTAAATAAATATCTTTGTTTCCTTCAGAATAAGAAAGAGAATCTTCAACAATATTTTTATGAGTTAATTTTCTAAATTTTTCATGTTCTAAATCATTGGAAATTACACCAATACTATTATTTAAAAAACTAGATTCATTTATTTTACTATCACTTAATTTATTTAATGAATTATTTTTGTTCTCTATATTTATTTGATTTTTTGATGATGATTTTGATATATCCGATGAATTATTTTCTGAATTAAAAACTTGATTTATTTCTTTTTCTTTTTTTATATTGTTGTAATTTGCTGTTAATTGCTTTAATTTTTCTACTGAACTTATTCCTTTATTTAATCCTATTGATAACATTTCTTTTTTATTTTCTTGAAATAAATTATGTAAATATTTTGATACTTTTTTTTCTGTTTTATTTTTACCATTATCTTTCATTGATGACATATGATATATATTATTTTTCGATGATAAATCATTCATTGTTTTTTTTCTTATTAAATTATTATCTATTTGAAAATGAACTGATTTTTTTTTATATAATTTTCTAATTGGAATTTCAGTTAATTTCAGTTTTTTTTTTTTTTTTGTATTTTCCTCTTTTGAATTTTCAGTACGATAATGAGTATTATTGATTATTGTAGAAAAATTAGTTTTTTTAAGAGGATTTTTTTTTATAATAGAAGTTGAAAATTTTTTTTTTTTATGATATTTTAATTGTTCATCTATTTTACTATTAATACTTCTGTTTTTTATTTTTTGTAATTCTTCTATACTATTTATTCCTTCTCCACGAACCCCAATAAAGGAACTTATTTCTTGTCTTTCTTTCATTAAATTTCTTAATTTATTATTTAAATTTTGCTTTATTTTCTCATTTTCTTCATTTAGTTTATTCATTATTTCTATTTTTGGTTTTTCTTCTATTAATTCTTGTAAACCTAAATTTTTTGCAAATCCTGAAACTATTTGTTTTTTATCTAAATGCTTTAGTTTTTTAAAATAATTTAATTTTTCCATTTATTATTTTTTTTTTACTTTAAAAATAAATTTGAATGTATTATTATATTAAGAAAAAAAATATAACTTATATTGAAATTCTTTCATTTTTAAGTTTAAAGTTAATATTTTTAAAAGATTAAGGTGAAAAAAAAGTAATAAATTTCTATTTTTATTTTCATTGTTAATTATATGTTTGTTTGTTATTAGTAATTTAATTTAAAAATATATTTTTTTCTTTTTTTGGAAATTAGAGCTTATTTGTTTATTATATATTCATCTTTACATTTTACGATTTTTTCAATTCTATCAAATTTAATATATTTTTTTCTTTATTTAATCTAAAATGACTATTTTTTTTTCAATTTTATTTCTTGTATTTTTTATATAAAATTTATCTTTTATAATATTTTTTTTTATTTAAAATTTTATTTCTTGAAGTGATTAAAATATTTTAAAAGAAGTTTATTTCAAGAAGCAATGGTATAAAATTGAGTAATAATCTGTATTATTGATTTCAGCTAATTTTTATATATAATTTTCAATTTTTTTTCTTTTCAAAAACATTAATCTATTTTTTCTTTTACAATAATAATGAAAAAACATGATTTTGTTTTTTAATTTATATAAAAAATATTATGATTTATAGGGATTTATTTATTTAATAATATATTATTTTTTTTTAAACGTTCTGAATGTAATAAAAAGTTTTCATTATTTTTTGTAATTATATTAATCTTTTCGAAATTTTTAATTTTAAATTTTTCTCCTAAATTAACATGTAAACTTGGAATTCTTCTAAAATTTATACTTAAAGAATTACTATTATTTGGACTTAATACTCTTCTTTGATTTGGTCTTTTAATTCTTTGATTAATATTCTTATTATTATCTTTATTTTTTAATGAAATTTTTATTGTTTTAAAATTTTTTTTATTGTCTTCAACAGAAATTTTATTTATTTTAGAAGAAGAATTATTTTTATAATTTTTATTGAAATATTTTCCCATTCTTCCATAAAAATATGTTTTAATTGTTTTTCTATCTGTTGAAGATGATTTAGAATCAGGAAAATTATTAAAAAAAATTTTTCTTAAATTTAAATCAAATTTCATACTATTATTTTTAGTAATTGATTTTTGAATTGAATTTTGTTTTAAATTGTTATTTAAAGATATATTTGAATTTGCATTTTGTGATTTTGGACTATTAAAAACAGAACCACTATTTAAAAAAACATTTTTTAATAATTCATTATTATTATATATATTATTACTTAAACCTTTATTGTTGATAATATTATTTTTTGATTTTTTATTAATATTTAAATCAAGTCCTTTATATAAATTTTTATATTTATATAAAAAATTTTTTGAATGAAAATTATTTTGAGAAATTCTTTCTATTTGTTTATTACTTTTTGAATGGGAAACCAATTTTTGAATTATTAAATTTTTTCCACTGTGATTCATACTCATAATTGGACTTAAACAATTTATTTTTTTTTTAATTATTTTTGGAGAAGATAAAATTTTCTTAGTTATAAATTTTGGAGAAGTATTATTTGATAATATTGTTTTTTCTAATTTTATTGAATCTGATATTTTGTTTAAAGAATTTTTATTAAGTTTTTCATTATTATTTGTTTTTGAATTTGTTAATAAAGAATATATAATATTATTATTAAAACCTTTATTATTTATAATTTGTTTTTTTTTTATTCTAATGAAATTTCTACTACCATCATAATTAATATTTTTTTTAAATTTTTTAAATATTTCAGATTGTTTTTCAAATTCATTTATTTTAATAAGTAATTTATTTATGCTTAAATCACTTTTACTTGTATTATTATTAGCAGTATTATAATTTAAAGACATAGTAAAACTATTAATTGAATCCATAACTTCAGTGTTCAAAATATGAGAATCAAAAAAATCTTTTTCTTCATCAGATTCCTCTTCACTGTTTTTATATGATTTATCTTGCATTTGATCAATAACTTTTTGTTTTCTTCTTATATTTTTATACATATATTTGTGTTCTGGAATTACAGTATAATTAGCATAAATTTTTGAATAGTTTTCATAAAATTTTAATATTTTTGGTAATTTTTTTTGTATTTCTTTTTTATTATACATTTTTCTTAAAAATTCATTTGGATCATCATATATTAAATATTCTTTAAATGTTTCTACAAAATGTGAATTTTCATTATTTAATATATCATCTATTAATTTTATATCATGAAAACTTAATGGAAGATTATATCTTTTAATTAATTTTTTGTTAATTCTTTCCTCCAATTTCATCCTTGCCAAAACAATTTTACTTAAATTTTTTACATAAACATCATCAAAACAATAAATTTTCTTCATTAAAAAATTTAAAAAATAAATTATAAATAAATATATTATTCATATAAATTAAAAAAAAATAAAAAAAGTATAAATTTATTAATTTATAGTTTTTAGAGCAAGAGAAACCTCATCAGGAGATTTAATAATACTTTTAATAGCAGCATCAAAATAAGTAAAAGTAATATAATTAGGAGCAATTAAATCTATTTTTTGATTAGTTAAAACAAGAGTAAAACTCACAAAATCATGTTTTATTAAAAATTTAGTATCTTTATCTAATTTAACTAATTTTCCTTCTTTAGCTTTTAATAATTTACTAGCACATTGACCTAAAAAAATGTCTTCAATATCAAATAAATTAAAAGATTTTTCATAATGATTATTTTTTTTTTGTGAAATTTCTTTAATTTCTAAAGTTTCTTTTTTAGAATTAATTTTAAATAATCTTAATGTATATCCACATTCTTCAGGAGGAAATTTATCTGCTTTTAAAGGTTCAAATTTTTTTCTATTTGTTAAAGTTAAATTAACATTATCAAATCTTTTAAATAAATTAATTCCAGAAATTAAAGGACGTAATTTTTGAAATAAAGAATTTTTTTTTTTTGATAATGAATCAACACTTTCATTTAAATTATTTAAATTATTTGTATTTAAAGTTAATAATTCAACACATCCTAATTTATTAAAATCATTTAAAGTTCGTTTTATTGTTTCATCTATACTCATTAAACTCCCTGTTTTTGGTTGAGATTTTTTTTTTATATTTTTTAATGTAATATTTTCGGAACTATTTCCTATTAATGTTTGATCATCATCTAAATTATTCATTGTTTGATTAGTGTTTTTTAACTCATTATGTTCATATTGTAATTTATGCTCTCTGTCATTAAAATCCTTTGTAAATTTATCAAATTGTTCTAACAATTTTTTTTTTTCCTCTTCTAATTCATTTATTGATTCATTTAATTCTTTTATTTTTTCTAAATAAAAATTTATATTATGTTTTAATTGTAATTGTGTTTTTTCTAGTTGTATTTCTTTCACTTGGTCATTTAATATAAATTGCATTTTTGTTTTTAAATCTGATTTTGCTTCTTCTAAAATATTTTTTTCTTTTTTTTTTTCATCAATGATATTTAAACAAGATTCAAATTTCTGAATTAAAGACTTATAATTAGAATCTAAATTATCCATTTCTTTTTTATAAAATTCGCATTTTTCACTATATGTTCCCATAAAATATATATATTCATTTATTTTTGCTTTTTTGAATGCATGATCTAAAATTACATTTTCTAAAAATTTTTCTTTTTGAACTTTAAATACTTTATTTAATATTTTTTTTCCATATATTTTTTTCATATTTTTTAAAGTTTCTTCATTTGCTTCTAAATAAGATTTAAATTGAACATCTCCTAATGTTTCTAAATTTGTTCTTAAATTTTTATCTCTTATATTTATTGTTTCTTTTACTTCTTTTATTTCTTTTTCTATTTTTATATTTTCATTTGTTTTTTCTTTTATTTCATTTTCATTATTTATTATTTTATCATTTATTAAATCTATATCTTTATTTAATGAATTTAATTGATTTACTATTTTGCTATTTATTTCTTTTAATTCTTTTAATTGTTTTTCTCTTATATTTAATTTTTTAAAATATTCTTCAATTAAATCTGAAATTGATTTTAATTCATTAATATTTAAATTAGATTTTTTTGTTATTAAAGATATAATTTCATTTTTAAATCTCATTTCAAAATTTTCATCATCATCAGGACTTTTATTTTTAATTAAATAAATATATTTATTAAATAATTGTTCTAATTCTTTTTCATCTTCATCAATTTCTTGAAGAATATTTATAATTTTTGAACTTTGCTCTTGAAGTGAAAGTATTTGATTATATTCATTTTTTTCTTCTTCTCTAGTATTTAATTTTTTATTTTTATTTCTTAAATTTTCTATTTCTTCATCAATTAAAGTTTTCTCTGAAATTTTTTCTTTTTTAAAATCTAATAATTCTTCTTTTACTATATTTAAATTTTCATTAAGTGCTAAAATTAAAGTTTCTGATTCTTTTGGAGTAGTACCAAAAAAATTTTTAATAATATTTTTTAAATTATTCCATAATAATAAATTACTTATATTTTTAGTTATTTCATTTTCTAAATCATTTAATTTTGTATCTGAATTTAATTTTTCTATTTCTTTATTGGAATTATCACTGTTTTGAATAAGTACAATTTGCTTTAATAATTGTTCTCTATTATCTTCTAAATTTATATTTTCTTTTTTCATATTCTTAACTTTAATATTATTGTTATTTAAATTTGTTTTTAAATTTCTTAATTGATTTTCTAATTGGAAATCTTCTTGAATAAATTTATATTCTTTTGGATAATCTTTTTCCAAAGTTTTTAAATTATCTAAATGAATTTGAACTTCTTCTCTTAATAATGATAATTCATTAGTATATGATAAATAATCTTCTTTAATCATAAAAGTTTGATTATATAACAGTTCTTCTACTTGTTGACTTTGAATTAATTCATTTCCTAATGATTCTGCTTTTTCTTTTATTTCATTATATATATTTTCATATTTTAAAATTTCTTGTTTAAATTTCTCTAAATTTTTCTTTTGAATTTCATATATTATTTGTTCTTCTTTATTTAAATTTTTTATTGAATTTTTTAATTCATTTTGACAAGAATCTAATTCAGAATCTATTTTCTGTAATTTTTTTTCAAACATTAATTGTTGTTGTTGCCTATTTTTTCTTTCTATTTTTAATAAATAATCAACATTTTCCATTCTCTTGGATGCTGTGTCTATTTTTCTCATTGTACTGAAATTACTTCTATTTAATCTAGATACATTTGTCATATTCATTTTAATCAATTTATTTATTCATTCTTTGAAAAAATTATTAATAATTATTATATATAAATATTTATTTTTTCTATTAAAAATATTTTTTAAAAATAAAATAAAAAATTAATCTATTTAAAAATATGGAGATAGAAAAAAAGTAGAAGAAAAAGTAAGAAAAACAAAAGTTCAAAAATTTGAAATTTAATAAAAAAGGAAGAAATGGTTTAGTTAATTTTCAGCATATAGTAAACTCCATCATTTAAAAGATCAAAAAGTGAATTAATTAAATTAAAAAGAGAACCAAAAGTCTAAAGATAATCTATTTTAAGAGAAAAATCATTTGATAGATATTCTATTTTATTAAATCCTTGTTCCAGTGAAAGATTTTATAAAAAAATGGAAAAAGAAAATACGATTATTTTCTATATTTCTCAAAAAGCCAATAAGCAAGAAATTAAAAAAGCTTTTAAAGATGCTTTTGGTGTCTTAACTCAAGGAGTTAATACTATGAATACTATTTTAGGGAGAAAAAAAGCTTTTATTAAATTTACTCAAACTAATGAAGCTTCTGAAATTGCTAGTAAAATTGATTAATTAAAATATAATGAAATATATATATTCTAAAAATAAAAGGAATTACTTTTTCTTTTTAAATATATTTATAGAATTGAATGTCTATTTTTAGAATTATTTTTTCTTCCTACTCAAAAAAAAGAGAAATAAAATAGATTTAATTTAGGAATTAAATTAAAAATTTTTTTTCTAAATTATTTTATCAATCTGTAATTTAATAAAAATTGCAGTAATTGAAGTTCCTAAAATCAAAAATAAAATAGCCATTAATTTTGGAATAGAATATAATTTTTCTTTTCCAAATTTTAAATAAAAAGTCGCAGGAGCTAAAAAAGTAACTATATTACAAGCAGTAGAACCTACAATATTATCAATAATAATAATTTTTTCAACAGTTATAGCTAAAATTAACATTGAACTATAAATAATTATAATTATAATATTTTTACCAAAAGAAGATAATGAATTTCTCTTTTCTTTATTATCAATTAATCCAGAAGTTAATTTTTCTTTTTTTGAAAATTTTTTTTTAATAAATCTAACTAAATTAAAAAAATGGCTTTTACAAGCAAAAAATAAAAGTGGCATTGATAAACACGTAGAAATAAAAAATCCAACTTCACAAATAATAAGAACACAAACCATAATTTTATTGGTTTTTAAATAGGTTAAAATATCATTAATGAAATATTTTAAGAGAAAATCATTAATATTTTCTCTATAAATTAGAAATCCAAGAATACCAGTTAAAATATAAATAAAACTTGTAGTTACAGTAGCATAAGAAGTAGCTTTAATCATATTTATTGTTGATCTTGGTTTTAAAGGTAAATATATTGGAAAAACATTTGAGTGAAAAGAAAAAGAATTTATTATTGCTGTTGAAGATTCAAATATTTCTTTAAATGAACCATTTATTTCGAATTGAGATTCTTTTAAAGGAGCAATTTCATTATTATATAATTTAAAAAAGAAAATAATAATAAGGGAACAAATAAATATTATAATACTAATAATTCCAATAAGAGCAAATTTACTTAAAGCTGAAATATCTTTTTTAAACATTAAAGGAAGTAAGATAAAAAATATAACAATTAATAAGAATTCTTCCTTTAAATAAATTTGCCCTTTATCTGGTATAAAAATAAGAAGAAGAGTTCTTAAAATATTTCCAAATAATTTGAAATAAATACAACATACAAAAAAACAATTACAAATCATAGTAATCATCATAATCACAGTTCCTGAAGTTCCAAAAGATAATTTAGAATAAACAGAATAACCATATCTTTGAGTAGCATCTTTAGTTTTTAATAAAAAATAAATCGAAAAAATTAATAAAATTGCCCCAATACAAATTGATATTAAAGCATATTTGAAACCTAAAGTTTTAAAAGCAAATGGATAATTTAATATTCCACATCCTATCATTCCTTTCATTATTGTTATCATTGTTGAAAATATTGATCTTCTTTCTTCTTCTTTTATGTTTCTATTTTCACCATCATTGTCTTCTGATTCTTCTATAAAATTTTTTGATGCTAAATTTGATGTTCTTTCTGGATCTGTTTCCATATTTGATTCATCATTTGCTATTTTTCTTCCTTCTTTATCTAAATTTTGAAGTTCTGACATATAATATTATTTTTTTAATATTTGAAAAAATTCTGGTATTAATTTTTATATTTTTTGTATCAGAAAGTAGAGTAAAATACAAAAGATCAAATAAATATAATAAAAAAATATTAATTTATTAATTAAAAAATAAATAAATATTAAATGATAAGATGATTTTTTATTAAAAAATAGGATTCAAACAAAAATTAATGCATTTAATCATAAATATGAAAATAATCAAAATATAATAAATTATTTTGAACAAAAATTTTATAAAATAAATATTTAAAAAATGAAAATAATATATTGAAAAAGAAATATACTGTATTGGACGGACTCATTTGATCCCCTAAAAAAATTTTTTCAAAAATTTTGCTTGGAATCAAAATTCCATCCCCATATTTTTTT
>JAJJLU010000378.1:0-60847 GCA_023807065.1 Isotricha intestinalis
CCCCAATCCCCAATCCCCAAGAAAGTCAAAAAAAAGATTTTAAATAAATTTATAAACAAGAAATTAGCCTTAATATTAATATATATTGATAAATTTTGAAAAATAATCAATTTTGAATAAATTATTTTATATCATAATTAATAATAACTTCAATGTAAATTGAAATATAATTTAATGAAGATGCATATTTATCTAATTAATTGAATGCTATAGTTAGAGAAGTTAATAAATTAATTAGAGTATTTTTCTTTTACTCTTATTATTTTTAAATTATATGTTTATGAAGATTTATATTATAATCAATTTTTAAATAATAATTTTTTGATAGAAAAAAAAGTAATATTAAGATAGTATCATATATAAATTAATAATATCCTCCACTTAAATTTATTATTGTAATCATATTATTTATATTTAAAATATATTAATAATAATTAACTCAAAAAATTTATAAAAAATAAAAAACTTTTTTCGCCTAAAAAAAAACATAAATATTTAAACCTAAAAAAAATACCTTTCTTAAAACCCTAATTAACAACATTTTTTTTTTTTTCCTTTTCCCCCTGTACCATCTGTAAGATTATCATTATGAATATTTTTTTCTAGCTTAACTGTACCTTTACTAATACCAGATTTATTTTCTTCTATTTTTTCTTTTTCTAAAATATCTTGATATTCAGGTTCTAAAAAAGAGTTTCCAACAGCTTTAAATAACTCACTAATTCCTGAACCATTCAAAGCAGAAGTTAATCTAAAAATAGCATTAATTTCATTAGAATATTTTCTAGCTTCTTCTTCACTAACTTCTTCTTTAAAATATAAATCACTTTTATTTCCAGCAACACCCAATTCTAATTAATTAAAAAAATAAGATTATTATATAAGATATATATATATTATTTTTACTTATATTTTTCCCTGCAAATTGACTTATTTGACTATACCAATAATCCTTTAATTCATCAAAAGAATCTTTTCTTGTTATATCATATACTAAAATTGCAATTGCTGCATCTTTATAAAAAAATCTTGTTAATGAACGAAATTTTTCTTGCCCAGCTGTGTCCCATATTTCCATTTTTAATGTTTTTTTTAAATTATCATATGATATTTCTTTACTTGCAAAACTTGCTCCGTTTGTTGATTCTGTTTCTTCTGAAAATTCATTATTTACATATTTAGTTATTATGTTTGTTTTTCCTACACCTGATTGACCTACTAATACTATTTTACAAGGTATTATATCATATCCGTTTTCATCTTTTTGAGGTTCTGACATTTTTTTTTCTTTTCAGACTTTTTATGTTTTTAATTTTTTTTTTAGAGATTTATTTTTTAATAAATTTTTTTTAATTTATTAAAGATTATTTTATTTTATTTTTAATGTTTATTTTTAATTATTTTTAATTGTTTTATTATTTATTGTTTTTCTTTTTTTCTTTTAAATCCTAATATATTTTCTATTGATGAGATATTTTTTTTTAATTTTTCTTCGTCTTCTTTTTTTCTTTTTTTCATTTCAAGAAATTCTTTATATTTAGTAATTTTTTGTTCTGGCGCGAATAATATTGTAGGAATTTTATTATCTTTTTTAAAATTTTTAATATCTTCAGAGCCACTATCACTTTGTTTTTCTTGTTTATAAAAAGAATCATTTTCAGAAAGTTCATCATTCATATTATTAATAATAGTTTTAACATTCAATTTATCATTCTTAATTTTTTTATTAGGAGTATTTTTTTTAATAGGAATATTTTTTTTCTTTTTTTTTTCTTTTTCCTTTATTTTTTTATCAGGTGAAAATTCTTTTTCAATTAAATCTAAATCAGCCATAGTAATTTCCATTGGTTCATCTTCTTCATTTTCATCTTCATTAAATGGTTCTTCAGTATTTAAAATACAAACATTATTCATACATTTTTCTAAACTTTCAAATCTTTTATTTAATGATTGAAGATTATATTTTGTTTCATTAAATAATTTTGAAAAAAGAAACATAAAATTTTCAAATGAACCTTTTTCTTGCTCATGAATATTGTCCATTTATTTAAAATATTTATAATTATTCTTTGATTTATTGTCTTAATTTATCAAAAAAAAATTATAATTTTCAATAAATAAATTAATCAATAAATAAATGATTTTTAATTAATATTGTCATTTTTTTCTTCATAATTATTTTGATTAACATCTTCAATAGTAGGATAATAATCATTATTATTTTGATTAGTTTCTCCAACTAAACCACTAATAAATCCTTTAAGTTTTTCAGTAGTATTTCCAGCAGCATTAACAACAGAATTATAAGCATAAGAAGTATTTTCATAAATAGTATCTTTAATATTCATTTCAGAAATTTTTTCACTTAAATTTCCAGTATATTCATTTATTTTTTGAGAGACATTTCCAAAAAATCCAGTTAATGAATTATATATAGAATAATTGTTTTCTTCTTCTTTTTTTTTCCCATATTTTTTTTCTAAATTATCTAAATCAACATGTTTAACAAAAGTATAATTATCAAATTCAGGGTAGTTATTTTCAATATTATCTAATATTTGACAAGCAGAAATAACATTAATATTATCAGGAGGGTCATAAGATAAAACTTCACTTCTTAATATTTCTCTATAATATTCACATCCTTTACTTTTATATTTATTTTCTATTTCCATTGAATTAATTTTATATTCTTTTTGGAATTGATTAAATCTTGTATTTCCTCCTGCTTTAATATAACTTAATAAATAATCATCCCATTTTTGATTAAAAGCTCTTAAATATGATATTGAACTTCCTAATTTTTTATGCTCATTTGCACATATATTACATATTATTATTCCATTGTTAATTGAAGCAAATGAAACTTCTTCTTTTCCACAGTCAGCACATTTTTTATTGTTTTCATCCATATCAAATATTATATTTCGTATTCTTGTTTCTTGTTTTTCCATTTTAATTATTTAAATTATTTATTCTTTTTTTTTATTTTGAAATTATATTATTAATGATTAATTTATAAAATTAATTCTCAACTTTATCCCAATTATTTTTATATTAATTATTCATTTTTTTATTAATTTACTTTTATTTTTTTTATTAGAAATAGTTCTATTATCCATTAATCTTTTAATTTAATTATATTAATTCTTTCCTATTATTTTTAATTATATCCCTTTTGTTTTTATTGAATTAATCTAATATCAAACTAATTCAAAATATCAGCATGTAATTTATTATCTGATTTATGTTTTTTTGAATAAATTGATTATTAAATTAAATTAAATTTTCATTCATTTCATTTAGTTTATTTCTAATTTCATTTATTTTTAGAAGAAGTTTTTATTAAAAGTTTGGGGGATTTAATAAATTTAAAAATAATTATTTTAGAATTAAAGAATTAGATTTTAAAATGTTAAAATATTTTCTATTATTAATGATTTTCAATATAGGTAAAATTTGGTTTTCTTTTCTTTTTAATTGTATCTATATCTGAGTCCTCACTATCATCATTACATAAGTTACTTGATTTAGGCTCTTCAAAATCATCATTATCATTAATTATTTCGTTATTTCTGTTTCTGTTTCTATTTTTATTATAATAATTAGCTCTTTTTTGATGAGTATTTGGTTTTGTTTTAACAAATTCATTAATATCAAAGAACATATTATCTTCAACAAAATCTTTTACAAATTTAGGAGTAATTAATATATCTATATTTTTTTGAGCAGATAAATCTTCTTTTAAATATAAATATAAATAACCTGTTAAATATCCTATCATATTTTCAAATATACTTCTATTTTCAATTATATGGATTAAAATTTGTATGAATGGAAAAAAATAATTTTTAACTCTCATTCTATATATTCTTACTAATTTATGAGGGTTTTTTTGGCAATTTATAAAAACAACTGCACTAAGTAATTGATAAGCTAAAGTATTATATGATTTATTTTCATAATAATAATAAATAATATTTGCAATGTTTATAAAAACTAATAAATAAAAAATCATCATTAAAAATTCTGCATATTTCCTTTGTTTTATTGCTCTAAGTTCTATTCTTTCAAAATGAATATAAAAGAAAAGACAAAAGAATATTAAATGTCTAGATAATCTATTAATAACAACAATATTTGTAAATAATCTCCAATATTGATTTTGTTGAAATACTTTTTTATAATTTAAAGAAAGATAATCAACTAATTTAAATTTCATTCTTTTTTTGTATTTTATATTAAAAGCTACCACAATAATTGCTGTAAGATAATATCTAATAAAGGGTGGAATAGTATAATAGAAATTTTTTTTTTTCATTTATTTAATAAAATAAATAACAATTTATAAGATAATCAAAGTAATTAAATAATTACTTTCATCATAGAAAAAAATGGGGTAAAAGATAATTAATATTATTAATCTTTTTAAATACTATTCTATATTGATAATTATATTATTAATTAAATGTCATATATAAAATTTTAATATTGAAATTAATATAAAAAAAAATTGATATAAATTATTGTTGAAAGATGCAAAAAAAAATATAACAAAAAAAATAAAATATATTATGGGAAATTGTGTATGTATGAATACAAAAAATATAAGACAAAACTATATAAATATCAATAATTTAGGAATTTCAGATTCAAATGAAAGAATATGTAATTCAACATTATTAGATTATAAATCAAGAAACAAAAACTTAAATATTACATCTCCAAATTATAATAAATCAACAGAAAATTTCACAAATGATAATTCATCATATGAATTAAAAATGTTAAAAGAAATAAATTTTGTAAGAACAAATCCAAAAGATTATGCAATTAAATTAAAAGAATTAACACAATTTATTATTAAAGAAGGAGATTATGAATATTTAATACCAAAGAATTCAAAATATAATGAAAAAATATTGTTAAAAACTGGAAGTAAATTATTTTATGATACAATAGAATATTTAAATCAATTAGAACCTATAAAAGAATTAGAATGGAAAGAAGAATTAAAAATTAAATTTGAAGAAAATAATTTATTAGAAAAAAATCAATTAAGTAGTGAAAGTCAAGATAATATTTTATCTAGTGAAAGCATAGGTAAATTAGTTTTAAATAAGAGATTAGAATTATTACAAAAATATAAAAAATGTTTTTTTAATATTGATATATTTCAAGATCCAATATTAAGTGTCGTTTTTCAAATTACAGATGAAGCTTTTCATCAAGAAAGAAGAAATGCAATTTTAAATAATGAATTTACTTTTTTTGCAATAAATGCAATAGAAGATAATAGAAAAAATTTTATTTCTATTTGCTCTTTCACAAGTTAATCAAATAATAATTGTTTGAAAATATTATAGAAAACATTTTTTAATAAAGTTATTAATATATAGTCCATGTACTTATTTTTGGTTTTATAAATAATGATGAATAAATTTTTATTCAATATATTATTTTTATTTTTATAATAGTATTATTTAAAATTAGCTTTATTTTATAAATAAAAAAATGTCAAATTTAACTGAAAAAAAAATAAATAAAAGTTTAGATAAAAATGATTCAAAGTCATTTAATATATCAAATTCTTCTATTCAATTAAAAGATGGTTCATATAAAAAATTAAGAAATAAAGATAGTTATAAAGAAATATATTTAGAAAAAGAAAATCCAATAAATATAAGTGATAGAAAAAATAAAAATAATTCAATGAATTCATCACATAAAAGTTTTAATAACATTACATATGATGATGATTCATTTTCTGATATTAAAATAATTAAAACTATTCAACCTGAAAGAAAAAAAATAATAACTTTTGCAGATGATGTTAATTTTAATAATAATAAATCTAATATTAATTTTGATGATTCTTGTTTATCTCAAAAGAAAAATAATATTTATATTAATGAAGATGTAAAAAATCAAATAATTAAAAAAGCTTTAATTAGACATAATAGTAATAAAAATATAGATGAAAAAAAAAAAGACAAAGAAAAAATTAAAAATAAGAATAATGAAGGTAATGAAGAAGCGAATAAAAAAAAAATTAACAAAAAAATAGAATCAATTAATTTTAGTGGTAATGAAGAAATAACAAATGTATCTCAAAGTCAAAAAGAAGATGATGAAAAATTAAGTTTAAATAATACAGATAATTTTCCTTATAAAAAATATGAAATAAAAAATAGTAGAAATAATTTAGATAAAAAATTAAGTTATAAAAAATCATTTAATGATAATAAAATGATATTTGATGAATTAATTGTTGAAAAAAAAAGTAATATAAATAATAAATCAAATAATTATATAAGTAAAACAATGTATTTAAATAATAATAAAAATAATTTGTCTCCTTCTTCTTCATTTAAATATTCTAATTCCCAAAAAATCATTAAACCAAGTATTAGTCATATTCCTTCTGAAAAAGAATTAAAAAAAAAAAGAGATGAATATTTTAAAAATAGAAGAGCTAAATTAATTTTAGAAAAATTAAGTTTAAATAATTCTAAAAAAGAAAATAAAAATATATTTTTACCCAAACCAAAAGATTCAAATCATCAAAAAAAAAATAAAAATATTAAAAAACATTCATTAAAACATTTAATCAATAATAAAAAAAATGATTTAAATTTATCACCAATTCAAAAAAGAAAATATCACTCAAATAATATAAATAATACAGAAGACAAAAATTTAGAAGAAAATGAAAAAGAAAAAGAAAATATTTTTGAAAATAAAAATGAAAATAAAAAAGAAGAAAAAGAATCAAAAAACGAAAACAATGAATTAATAAAAAATCAAAATAATACAATTAAAGATGATAAAACAATAATCGAAGTTGAAAATGAAAATGAAAATGATACAAGTAGTCGTTTTTCTGGAAAAGACAATAATCAATTACATAAAAATAAAAAAAATGTTTTTAGAGTTCTAAATAATAATAATTTATATCAACAATTTAAAAATAATAAAAATTCACCAAATAATTATTTAAAAAATTTACAAAAGAAAAAATTAAATTACATCGATGATAACGAAGAAAAAGAAATAAACAAATTAATAAAATTATTAAAGTTTAAAAATAATAAATTGTTAATTCCATTACAAGAATTACAAAAAAATAATAATCAAAAAGAAATATTAGAAAATAAAGAAGATGATGATAAAAAATTTAATAGAAAAAAAAAATTAAAAGATTTATATTTAATGTTAGGTAATATAAGTTTTAAAAATAAACATAATATAAACAAAGATAAAAAACTTAAAGATTCGATTAAAAAATTACTAGGTGAAAGAAGTTCAACAACAGATAATGTAAAAAATAAAGAAAAAAATCACTTTTTAATTACAAATTCTTCAAAATATAAAATAAAAGAATTTAAAAGTATTTTTGATAGAGAAAAAAAAGATAATGATGATGCTTTTTCATTAAGAATAAAATATAATTTTTTAAATGGATATTTATCTCCAAGAATAAAATCAAATTCAAATAATATCAAAGATAATTTAAATATTGAAAATACATATAAAAATAATACTAAGGTTTTAGAAAATAATATGTCAATAAAATCTGATAAAAGAAATTATAATTCATTTTTCGATAAAAGTAAATTTAATTCAGAACATTTATTAACTCAAAATTTATTTTCTTTTGAAAAAAAAAATAAAAAAAATAGACATATAAGTTTAGATTTTAAAAATGATAATGATAGAATATTATTTTTTTTTAATAAAGAAAAGCCTAATAATTTTAGTAAAGATACTGAAAAAAGTAGTTTATCTGATAGAAATTTTAGGTCTGTTTTTATTATGCCTGTTAATCCAATGAATGATATTATTGATGCTAAAGTTTCTTTTTTATATAAATAATATTTTCTTAATTAGTATATTACTATATTTTTTCTTTAAATAATTTTTCAATATATTATTTATAATTTAATTAAAATCAATTATTATAAATTATTACTAATTACATATTTAAATTCTTCAAATGTTAAATTTTTATCTATAATTTCTGAAGAAATTTTCAAATTCTCACAATTTATATTTTCAATTAATTTTTTTAAAGAATCTATTATATATTTAATTTTTACAGTTTGACTTTTATCTCTTTTACTTACAGCAAAATAAAGAAATATTATTTTTATGTTATCTCCAAATAAATAAATATTATTATTATAAAGATAATTAATAATATGTCTAATATCTTCTTCTTCATAACTAATTAAATTATCAGATAAAAACTTTAATATTTTCCATTTTTCATTTTCAATAAGATTATCATTTCCTAAAATATAATTCACAAATAAGTCATCAAAATTTTCTTCGGTTCCAAAAATAATAATAAAAATAAAATAAATTTTCATTAATATATTAATATTATTACAATTAATATTTTTTTTCTTTTCATTTTCACTACTACTACTGTCAGAATTTAATAAAAAAAATTCATCATTTTTTTCAAAAAATTTATGAGATAAAGCATCTTCAGCATTGATTCTATATTTAGGATTATAAGTTAATAATTTAGTAATTAATTCTTTTGATTCAGAGGATAATTTATTAAATTCATCTTTTTGTTCAAAATCATTGTTTAGAATATTATTTAAAAGTTCTTTATTTGAATTCCCATTAAAAGGATATTTTCCACATAATAAATAATACATTATAACACCACATGACCATTCATCACATTTTTCATTTGGGATTTCTTCTATTATTTCAGGAGAAATATAAAGGTAATTTTCTATTGATTTATTTCTTTGAAAATTTAAAAAATGAGAAAAGTCTTCTAATTTAATAATATTTTTTTCAAATATTAATATATTTTCTGGTTTAATATTTCCATGAATAATATTATTACTATGAAGATATTTTATACATTTAAATAATTGAAACATTATATTTTTAACTTCTTTTAATTGAAAAGGAATTTTTGAATTATTTATTTTTGATTTTAAAGTTAAAGGAGCTAAATCTCTAATTAAAAAGATATTATCTTCATTTTCATATGTATTTAATATTCTATTTATATAAGAAGAGTCAATTAAAATTTTTCTGTTATTTTCATAATAATTTCTAATATTATTTATATTTGGAAAATTAATTAGAATATCTTTTGGAAGAATTTTTAAAGAATAAACTTTTTTAGAAGGTTTTTCTATAATTTTCATTGAAAATCCAAAAGTTCCTTCTCCCAAACTAACATCAAAAATAAAACGATGTTCAATTTTTAATGTATAATCAATTGAACTACTTGGGATTGTATTTATAAAAGCATTTGTACTATTTAAAATAGATAAATCTATTTTATCTTTGTTGTTCAGTTTTTTTTTATTGTTATTGTTACAATCATACAAACATCCCATTTATTCTTTTATATTGTTTTTTTTATTTATTAAATAAATAGATTAATTATTATATTTTATATTTTAAGAAAGAAGTATATTAACTTAGATAAAAATAATATAAATGAATCAAATTTTTTATATTTTAATCCACTTAATTAAAGTTTAATTTTAAATTTTCTATTTTCTTTAATTCAAAACTATTAATAATAAATAATACATTTCATATAATTTAATTAATTTAAATATATATTTAAATAACATTTTAAAAAAAATGATTAAAATTTTCAATTATTTTTCTTCAATAAAATATTTATTTTAAATTTAATGAGTTTCCAATCGCTAAATAATTCAAAAGAAAAAAAAATAGAAAAAACTGAAAAAGAATTCCAAATAGGAAATTACTTAATAAAAAATACATTAGGACAAGGAACATTTGGTAGAGTAAAATTAGGAATATATTTACCAACAATGGAAAAAATGGCAATAAAAATATTAGAAAAGAGTAAAATACATGATAAAGATGATAAAATAAGAATAAATAGAGAATTTGAAATGTTAACAAAATTTAATCACATAAATGTAATATTAGTAACAGAAATATTTGAAAGTTCAAATAATTATTATTGTGTAATGGAATATTGTGAAGGAGGAGAATTATTTAATTATATAGTTAAAAAAAGAAGATTAAGTGAAGAAGAAAGTGCTTTTTTTTATTATCAATTAATAAATGGTTTAGAATATATTCATTCTTTAAATATGGTTCATAGAGATTTAAAACCAGAAAATTTATTATTAACTAAAGAACATATTTTAAAAATAATAGATTTTGGTTTATCTAATTATTATAAAGATAAAAATAAATTATTATCTACTCCTTGTGGAAGCCCTTGTTATGCTTCTCCTGAAATGATTGCTGGAAAAAACTATGATGGATTTAAAATTGATATTTGGAGCACTGGTATTATATTATATGCTATGTTATGTGGGTTTTTACCTTTTGAAGATAATGATAATGATCAATTGTTTAAAAAAATATTAGAATGTAAATTGGAATTTCCTAAATATGTTAAAGGAAATTCTAAAGATTTAATTCAAAAAATTTTAGTCACTAATCCTAAGGAAAGAATTACCATTAAAGATATTAAACAACATCCTTTTTATATTTTGGGAAAACATATTTTTGATAATAATTTTACTATTAAGGAATTTAATAGGAATAATTATAATGAAAATGAAATTGAATATATTCAAATTGATGTTGATAAAAACACTATTGATTATGATAACAACAATGAAAATGAATGCAATAATAGAGAAAAAGAAAAAAATGAAAAAGATTTGAAATTAGAAGAAAATATAAATGAAAAAATTGAAAAAGATATAAAAAAAGAATTAAAAAATGAAATATTAAAGAAAGAAAAAGAAAGAAAAGAAAAAGATAAAAATAAACAAATAATAGCATTTAACACAGAAATATTAAATAATAATAAAAAATCAAAAAACAGAAAAATAATAGTAGATGGAATTAGAACATTAAATTTCCATAAAAGACATCACTTAAAACAAAAAATAAATAATAATGATTTTTCAGAACAAATATCAAAGACAGAACCAAATACAATAACACAGAAAAAGATGATATATCAAATAAAAACAAGTAAAAAATTGAATAATAAATTAGTATTTTCCCCAAAGAATAAATCAATAATAAAACCAATAATAAATAATTCAACAATAACTTCTAATTTAAATAATTTAAGTAATATTAGTGATTATTCAAATTTACATTCAATGAGAATTCCTTTTTCTTCTTCTTTAACAAGAAAATATCATAGAATAAGTTCAAAAAAAAAACCAAATAATATAACTATAAAAAATACTGTTTATAATTTTAATATGATTGTTATTCCTTCTTCTCATCATAAAAAATCTATTTCAAAACCTCAATATTTAAATAATTCTACTAAATTATTTCATATGCTTAATAAAAGTGAGAGAAAAAAAAATCATTTAAAAGAAAAAAGGGATTTTTTAAATAATTATTATTATGAAACTATTCAAAAAACTCATGAAAATTATTCAAAGAAAAAAATGCAAAAACTAAATATTCATAATTTAAATTATCATAATTATGGTAAAAGTGATATTAATTTATATACAATCAGTCATAAAAGAAATAAAATAAATTCAATAAAATTAGGTGATTTCTATAAAAATAATTTAAAAACAAATAAAAATAGTATAAACACAATAAATAATATAAGTATAAATTCTAATGGTTCAAGACATTCAAAAATTTATTCTTATCAAACAACTTCAACAAGTGTTGGTAAGAATTTATTTAAAAATAATAATATAAATTATACTTATAATACTTCTAAATCAAAATCCAAATCAAAACAAAGTACAGAAAAAAAAATAAAAAACATTTGTATTAAAGATATACTTAAAAGACTTCGAAAATAATTATATATTTTTTTTTTCATAGAATATAAATTATAATAATAGAATAATTTAAAAAAAAAAAATTTTAGAATAAAAAGTGTTCTCATTTAAAATAATTATTTTCTCTAATATTGAAAAAAATCAACTTAAAACTTGAAAATTTAAGAATTAGGTTTTAAACATCTAAATTCAAAATTATTCATATTAAATTCAACAGCATTTCCACTTAATTCAACATTATAAAAGTAATTATTCATGAAAGTAAAAGTATTATGTAGAAAAATGAAGCTTCCAGGTAACACAACATTCATTTTACTAATACTAACATTACTAGGATCTGTACAATCTACTTTATAAACTTCTTTTTTATATTGAGTCCCATCAAATCCACCGCATAAAATAAAATGATTATTACTAATTGGAATAACACCCATAGCACTTAATTGAATATTCATATTAGAAAATTCAATTTGTCTCCAACCAACGTTTAAATTATTAAAATCTAAATATTCACAATTACCAAGATAAGCACCTGTTTTATTGTCTAATATTTTATAACCTCCAATAACATAAACATATCTATTATTTATATATGCAATAGTCGCATTTCCTCTTACTTCATTCATTTCTCCTGCAGATTTCCATTCAGATATATTTATTTCTGAATATTCGCTTCTTTTATTAAAGAAACCTGAACATACTAAAACTATTTTTCTATCTTTTAAATATATTATATTATGTCTTTCTCTTGCTTCTAACATTTTTCCATATGGCATTATACTTAATTCATATTCTAATGAATTTGGTATTTTTCCCACTATTATTAAAAAACATAAATTTGATAATGTTCTATTTATATACCCTCCTGTTAATAATACTGAACTATCTAAATTAATATATTTGGAATTATCTGGGAAATTAATAAAGGATTCTGAAGGATTTTGGAAATTACTTTTTGTTACTTTTAATGTTTGAAATCCATTTGAAGGGTTAAATACTATTAAAAAGTTTGAATGGATTTTTAAAAATATGAACAATTCATATTCTTCATTTTGCATATGATCTTTTTGGGATGGGTTTTGGGAATTTCTTATAATTTGAAATTCATTACCATTATTATTTGAATTGTTGGAATTTGGAGGAAACATATAATTATTATTTTGATTACTTGAATAACCAACATTATTTTCCAAATTATTTGTATTTTCTTTTGGATATTTCATATTAGAATTATTATCTTTCGGAAAACTATCATTATCATTATTATTAAAAATATTATTATTATTATTTTGCAAACCCATATTATTATTTAGAGCATTACTTGAATAACCTTTATTATCATTTATTATAAAAGGTTTATTATTTTGATTTTGATATTGATTTTGATTTTGAGGAATATAATTATTTTTATTATAAGATGAATTATTATTTTCAGGATTTATATTTTTTTGATTAACAATATTTTCAACTTTTTGAATAATTAAATCATCGTATTTTAATTTATTAATTTTTTCGTGTGATTGAATGATATTTTTTTGAATGTCATTAATAATTCTATCAAATTCATCAAATTTATCACTTGAATTTAAATCTTTTAAAATATCATTAATTTTTTTATCAATATCTTTAGATTTCCCTTTAAAAGCTTCAGTAGCATTTTTTATCATTTCAGAATTTTCTGAATTTTCTTTTTCAAATGATTCAATTTGATTGCTTTTAATAACTTCTACTTTTTCAGTTTTAGAAAGGGAATCCCATTCATTTAAAAAATTTTGTATATTTTGTAATAATTTTTCATTTTCTTTTAAAGGATGATTCATTCTATTTGAGCATTCATCTTTATAAAAAACATTAATATTTTCATTTAATTTTTTATGAATTTCATTATCTTTTTCTAAAATAAAATCAATTTTTTTTTTTAAATCTTCTAATTTATTTTGTCTTCTGTTAAAATAACTTTCAAGAATTTTTTCATGATTAGAAATAATTTTATCAATTTCTTGATAATTAACTCTAAATCTAATAGAATTATTAACTTTAGCTCTTAAATCATCTAAATGTAATTTAGCATTTCTGAAATAATCTTCTATTCTGGTTTTAGCAAAATTAATATGATCATTATGAAAATCAATGACACAAGTATCACAACATAAAACTTTACATTTAGAACAAAATCTTGTTGCTTGAATATCAATATTAAATTTATTTTTATGATCATCACATCTTAAATCTATATTTTGCATAAAATGACCTGTACTCATTATTCCAGGATTAAAATTATTATTTGTATTATATTGAGAATCTTTAACATACACATTATTTAATGGAAATTCTGATAATCTATTTTGTATTTCTTTATTATCTAAATTATGTACGTTTTGAATTGGGTTTTCTGGAATTGACATTTTTTGATTATTTTCTTTGTCTTCTTCTACTTCTATTTCTGAATTTTTTTCCTGGTTTGATGCATCGTTAATTCCCTCAACTTGGTTTTCATCTGACATTTTTTTGTATAAATGATTTTTTTTGGAGGAATTATATATTTTGAGCTTTGGTTTTGATTGTTATTATTTTTTTTTATGAGAAAACTTTTTTATTTTCTGGATTTATTTTTAATTAATTATAAATTAAATTAAATTAATTTTAATATTTTGTATTTTAAAGATTAATTAATGATTGGTTATAATAGATTATTTATATAATGTAACCCTATAGAATGGAGTTTATTTTCTATATACAAATTATTTTTTTCAAAATATTTTTTAAAAAATTAAATTTTTAATAATATTCGCTATAAAATAAAAAATATATATATATCTTACACTATATACTTTTCTTTATTTATATAAAATTGAATTAATTAAACACTTATTAAAAAAATCAACTTTTTCAGTTTCACTTTCAAATTTTTTTAAATGAATAATATAAGAGATAGTAATTATTAACATCACAATAATTTGTGTTATAAATAATAAAGATTCAATTTTAATAATATAAACTCTATAATTATCAAAATCTTTACTAAAAAGAATAAAATATATGACAGATAATTTTTTAGTTATTTTCATAGTTTCCAAAATGCAAGTCAAAAAAAAAGGATCATTTAATCTTTCAAAATTAGATTTTTCAGATCGTTTTTCATGAATAAAATCTTCATAATAACTTATTAAAGTATTTGAAATAGTATCAATTGCATTATTATATCCTTCAGAATTAATTCCATTTCCTAAATTAGAACAATCATAATATAAAGAATCATAAGTATCATCAACTAAATAAGATAATTCTTTAATATAATCATTATCTTTATTTTCTATTATAAATTTTGCAAAAGTTTCACAAAATTTATTGGAAAAAAATTTAGTATGAATATTTTTCACTAAAACTAAATGTTTATTTATTATTCCTGAAGGAATAGCATCTAATTTTGTTTTAATTGAAAAATAACATATTTGTAATTCTTCAAAAACATTATGTAAATTAGAATTAGTCATTTCTTCATTAACATTATTACAATCTGAAGTATATTTATTTGCTTTATAATCAAATATTATAGGCTCATTTTTTAATATCATTAATCCATATAAAAATACTATTTGAGTATTATATTTTAAATATAAAAATATTTCATTTTCAGTTTGAGTTACTGATTTAGTTGTATTTATTATTTTTATTGATAATAATATTTGTAATGAAGCAACTGATATAAAACATATTATCATAATAAATAAAAAGAGAAGGAAATTAAAATATAATATTGGTTTTTCTAATAAATTTTTTCCAGTAGATAAATATTTTTTTTGTAAATTTTTCTCTTTTTCAGAGTTAATTAAATGATTTTTAGAAATACTTTTATTATTAGTCATATTATTATTCTTACTTTCATTTAATAATTTTAATGAAGATTTATTAGATCTTGAAGTAGAATTAATTAAATTAACATTTGATTTATTAGTTACATTTGAAACATTTGATACATTAGAATAAGTAGGATTATTATTTGAAGAAGTACTTTTATTATTTGTTGAATTTTCTCTATCTTCTTTATTTGGAACTATAATATTATTTTTTTTTTGAAAAAAATCATTTTGATTTTTAAATTGTAATGAATTTCTTTTTACTTTTCGTATATTTACATTTGTATTAAAAACACTTTTTTTTTGTAATTTAGTTAAATTATATGACGTTTGCTTTTTTAATATATTAAATAATTTTGGTGAATCAACTATTTTTGATTCAGAAAAATTTTTTGATAATTCATTCATTTGATTTTTATTTTCCATTATTTCCTTTTCAAATTCTTTATATTCTTTTTCTTGATAAGAAAAATTTTTTAGTTGAATTGGTTGAACTTTAATAGATTTATATTTATCATATTGATCGGTCATAATATTTTTTAAAATAAATTCTTCAATATTATTTTGAACAATTTCAATATCATCTATTTTAGAATGAATATTATTGGCTCTTGAATAATTATCAATATAATCTAAAATAAAAGAAATTTTTAAATTAATATAATTATTAAAAAAACGTAATCTTATATAACCTAAATAATAATTAGTAAAAAGAACTGAAGTTTTTCTTAAAAATAAAAAAAATTGAAGAATAGTAAAAATAGAAAAAGTAATTGAAACTAATAAAACAATTATTGAAATTTTTTTTTGAAGAGAAATTTCATCTGCTATTAATTTATGAAAAAATTTATTTTGGCATTCACTTGCAATATAAGTAAAATATAAAGAATAATTTTCTAAAAATTCAATATAAGCTAAAGCTCTCACAAAATATTCTCCATCATCAAATTCTGAATTATTAATCATTTCATTATTAAAATAATAATCACTATTATTATATATAACTGGTATTTTTCCTCCAAATTTAATAGGATGTAAAATAACATGAATTAAACATTCAAATATACTTTTTTCATAAAAAGTTTTTGTACCATTAATAAAAGGAATAGAATAATTTCCTTTTAAATTTAAATAAGGATAAATATTTTTTCTTGCTTTATCATCTTTACAAAGAAATTCATTATATCTTGTTTGATAAATAATATATTCTTGATATCTTTTGGATAATTGTTCATTATTATATTCCCAACTATTATTATATTTTCCATATATAATTTCATTTTGAAGTCCATTTGCCATATATTGCATTAATAAAACTTTAATTGAAATTTGATTTACTATTTGTATATACATATTTCCTTCTCCAAAAGTTAAAACATATTTTTTTAAATTTAATATTTCTCTTATTTTAAAATTAAACATTATTATAAATGCTGCATAAAATATAAATGATATTATTGAAGGAAGATATTGTTCTGTAAAAGTAAATGATTCTATTTTAATCATAAAACTTGCTTTTAAACTTTTTTTAGACATTTCATTATAATTTAATATTTCTTTATCTTCTTTATCTTTAATTGTTTTTTCGTCTTCTATTTCATTATTTGATTCTTTACTTCTTACTTCAGAAAGGGAAATTTTAAAATATTTTTTAAGTAATATAATACATAATTTATTTACATTTTTTACTTTTTTTAATAAAAACCAAAATCTAGATTCTTTATCAAAAGATTGAGGGGTTGAAGTCATTTCTTCTATATTTGTTAAAGTTGAAGATTCAAAATTTTCTTTATTATTATTTTTGTTATTTGGATTTAAAACTATTTTTTTGAGATTTTGATGAATTAATTTTTCTAAGTAAATTATACTACTTTCTTGAAATGAAGTTTTTGTTTCTTTTAATTTTATTACTATTGAAAAAATATAAAATTTTTTTTCTTTATTTAATCCTACTATTAATTTTCTTTGTTCATAAACTCCATTTACTATAAAATCAAATTTAACTTTTAAAATTGTTTCTTGAAAATTTCTTAATTTAATTATAATTTTAGAAAACTCATCTTCTGTAATTTGTCCATTTTCTCTCATAAATTTATCATTAATATTATTTAAAATACTTAGTAAATCAATTTCAAAACTACCTTTTTTTTTTAATTTCCCAATTTTAAAAATTTCTAAAATATTAATTTTATATCTTGTAAGAACATTAGAATTTAAAAATAAATAATCTTCAAATCCTCTACTAATTGAAGTTATTTTCCCTATTTTATTTGTAAAAAAAAAACAAGTTCCAGCTAAATTATTATCTTTATCATCTGTTTTAGTACTAAAACTTTTATTTCTTTTTAAAATTCTATCTATATTAATTTTTTCTAATTGAATATATAATTGAATTCCTTTTTGAGTTGAAATTGCATCTCCTTTCATTTCATACAAAGAAATATATTTAAATTTATCTTGAAGACAAAATTCTTTAAAATTTACAAAATCAAGTCCATCTGATAAATAAAGTTGAAATAAATAATTATAACATTTTGAATAAATCTTAGGAAATATATCTACAAAATTTAAAGAGAGAAAGTCATCTTTTGAATATTTTAACTTTTTTACTAAATCATCTGAAATATATTTTGGTTTAAAATATAAATGCTCATTTATATAAGATACAATCATTGTTATTATATATACTTCTTTTTCTGAGTCTTTTAAAGATATTTGATTTGAAAAAAATTTATTCATTGGCTTAATTAAATCTTTTGGTATTTCACTTAATAAAAATTCAAAAGGAGTTGTTATTTTTTTTATTGGATAATATATTGAGCAATTTATTTTATTAAATAAATTTTTTAGTTTTTGAATGTAATTTGAATAAAAAATAAAAAAATTTTTGATTAATATTGAAAAATAATTAAATGTAATTTCTTCTTCATTAAATACTTTCATTATACGTTGAAAACTTATTAATAAATCTTTTATTTTTTTTTCAATTTTTAAAAGTTTGTTTGAAGAATTAAAATTTCTAATAAATTGAAATATTAAATGTACTTCATTTTCTTTTTCATCATTTAATTGAATTTTTTCTAATTGTTTTTCCTTTTCATTTTTATAAAATTGGTATATTTTTTTTTTTAAAATATATAATTGAAGATTTGACAATTTATTTTTTTTAATTGTATTATTAAATGTAATAGTTTCAATCATAAATAAACATTTAAAATATTTTCTTTCAAAAGCAAAACAAAAAGTTATTAAAATTGATACAATATTATAAAATTTTTTTGAATAAGGAATATTCCAAAAAGTAATATTTTTAAATTCATTTATAAAATAATTATATAATATAGGACAATTTTCTTGTAATTTGATTCTTTCTCCCATTAAATTATTTTTATTTTTCATAAATTCAATACAACTAGAAATTTCTTTATCAAATTGTTCATAAGAATAAATATGACAAAAAAAACACTTTGTAGTATCTAAAGCACATTTTGGAACATGAACTCTTGTTTTTAATGATTTATTAAATTTCTTAAAAATAATTTTTAATTCATTTGGTCTATCCATATAATAAATTAAATTAAAAACTTTCATTATACAATTATTATAAGATTGAAATCTTTTTGAATTAAATTCTGAAAAATTTTTTGCCAATACTTTAAATTCAATTTTATAATAAATATGTGTTAATAATATCGCTAATATTATTTCAACAAATACTTTTATTACTAAAATTGCATTATCTTCTTGTAATATAAATATATTATCAATATAATAACTTTTTAAACTAAAAAATTCAATTATTGATGATGAAAAACACAAAGAAAAAAAAAATCTAAAACAAGCATCAATATAAAATCTATAATAATATAATAAATGATTCAAAAAATAATAAATATATAGAATACAAAAAAGAATCCTTATAATTATTTTTATTTTTATTACATTTTTTTCTTTAAGATTAAATTCAAGTTGAACAGGAATTTGGAGTAATGAAAAAAAAAAAGAAAATATATCAATTTTCCCTATTTCATTCGTTAATATTGAAGAATTCCCTATAAAACATGGTTCTTTTATTAAAACACTTGAAAAAAGCATATCCAAAAAAATCATGAAAAATAAACATAAACATATTATTCCAATTTGTAAATAATAAACTCTTGAAGAAACTTCATTTTTAATTTTATCATTAAAAATTATTTCAGTATAAAAAGAATAAAAATAAACATTAAAAATATATAAAAGAAATGTTGATTTTTCTAAAAAAGAATGATATAAATAAATTGAATGCTCATAAAATTTAACTTTTATAATGATTATAACGATTCTAATAATTAGGAAAAAATTTACTGATAAAATAAAATTTGAAAGAAAAACACTATTAAAATCATAAATAAATTCTGAAAAAGTAAATTTTCTTAAATAATATGATATTCCAGAATAAGAAGAAATTTTCCAATCATGAGTAATGCTCATTAATGGTAATAATTTAATTAATATTATTATTGTTGCTAATATCCTGTGAAGAGTAATATATCCAAAAAATTTAAAAAATTCAATATCTCCTTTTTTATATTCCCTTATGTTTGAATCCATTTATATAAATATTTTAAATATTTACTTGTTGATTTTTAAATTATTTTTTTTTTCAAATGAAAATATAAAATACTAAAACAAAGTAAATTATTTAATAACAATAATTATAAAATATTTGTTAAAAATGGATAATGTAAATTTGATTAATAATAGTGAATTATCTTCTAAATTAAATTTAAATATCTCAAAAGGAGATATAGATTTGCCTTATAAATCTCCAAATAATTATCAATTTTATTTTGATAATATTCAAGTTGTTGGTAATGATAATTTTAAAGAAGATTATTATAAAATATTTAAAGTTGATAGAAGAGGAAATAATTCAATCAATCATACTCCACAAACTTCTTCATCATCTTCAACAAACAAAACTATTAATTCTAATGTTAAATATAATAATCTGAATAATAATTATAAAGAAAAAAATTGTGTTATTGAAAATAATTTTGTTAAACAAAATAAAAATAAATTAGAAAATGAAGATATTATAAATCAAGAATATAATAACAAAGATATTGTAAAAGATTATACTTGTAAAAATTTAAAAAAGAAAGAATGGAATGAAGAAAAAATGCAAAGTTCATGTTGTTTATTATTTTAATTCAAATAAAATTGTTTTCGAATAATTATGAGAATATAATAATTGTTATAATTATTATATACAGATAATTAATAATTTTTATTTATTGATACTATCAATTAAAAAATTAAAACACAAATTTTTTTTAGCAATTATATTAAAAATTCAATTAATGTATTATTTATAAAAAAAATATTTATTCATTAGATTTACAAATCAAATTTACTTTTTAATTTTTCCAAAGACAATGTCATACGATAAACTTTTTTTTGATTAGTAACTAAATGTTTTCTAATCTCCATATTAAAATTTACATTAGTATATTTTTTAGTTTTAGGAATAAAATATTTTCCTTTTCTAGTTTTTTTAAAATAAGAAGTAGTAATTTCTTCTGCAAATTTTAAAGCAGTTTCATCATTCATATTTATTAATTTATCAGAAATTTTTAACATAATTTTTTTTTTTTTATCATTAACTTCTCCTTTAATAGTTTCTAATAAAAATTGTTTTGCTTTTTGTTTTTTTTTTTTGATTTTTACTTTTTTTCCAGTTATTATTTCAATATCTTCTTTAAGTTTATCTTTATTATTTTTATTTAAAATTTCTCTATTTTTTACTTTATTTGCTCTGTCTATTATTCTTAATAATTGATTTTCCATTTTTGAAGTTGGTCGTTCAACATTTTTTATTAATTTTGATACTATTTCATTTTTTGTTTTTCTCATTTCTTTTTTAAATTGTAATGATTCAATTGAACCTTTTGTTAAATATAAATCTGCATATATGTTATCATAAGAATTAAAATCTATTGTTTTATTTTTTATTATATTATTTTCAATATTTCGACTTTTAATTATATTTGTATTATTTGTTAATTTAATTGGAATTTTATTTTTTAATTTTATTCCAGTCTGAGGTCTTTTAAAAGTAGAAAAATTTTTTAACGAATATATTGTCTTTGAAGGAGATATTGAAGATTCATTTTCTTTAATAGTAATATTATTATTTTCTTTTATTGAATTTAATTCACTATCTAAATTATCACTTAAAGTTCTTTTTCTATTTGTTGAATTCATATAACTTTTAATTTTATTTGGTTTTGGAGTTAAAAGATAATGATGACCCCTTACTTCTGTTCTGTTTTGGGCTACATGAAAATTTGAACTATGAAGCAAATATTCTTTTTTTATATTATTTAATTTTTTTAAATCTAAATTATTATTATCTATATCTAAAAAATCTAATGTTCCAACAAATATTTTATCCTCTAAACCTTCAAATTTCCTTTTATCAAATAATTGTTTTAAAGTTTTTTTAGAAGATATATTATCTTTTGATTCTTTTTGAGATTCTTTTTCATATATAATCTGATTAAATATTGTGTTATCTACTTTAAATAATTCTTTTATTCTTCTTGTCTGATGTTTAAATTGATAAATAATGTTATTATCAAATTTTTTATGTTCTATAGTTTTATTTTTTAAATTTTCTTCTATATTTTCTTCTGATAAAAAAGGTTTAAAAACAGATTTTATTGGAGTAATATTAGAAATATTATCAAAATATCTTAAATAATAATTACTTTTTTTATTTAGAATATCTGATTTTAATCTTTCATCTTTCATTTATTTTTTAATTTTATTCAAATTATAAATAAATTCTTTCAAATATGCAATATAATAAATTCATTTTGAATATATTTGAATCAATGAAAAATGATATTTATTATTTGATTAAAATTTTTACTTCCTTTATATCCATCTATGTTTATAAGAACAATATAATTTAATGTTTTTTCTATGTTTTTCTTTTCATAATTGTTTCTGAATAATGATTAAATAAATTATTTGTTGTTTATTTAAATCATTTATTTTTTTTGAAAATATATATTATTTATAAGAATTGGTTTCTCTTTGTGAATAAATTTTGGATATTATTTCTTGTAAATCTTGAGCTGTTAGAAGAAATAATATTTTCATAGATTTAAAATAGGGATATCCAAACAAAAATCTTCAATTTATTTTCGAGTATAAAAATAATATGCAAACTTTGTTGATTAAAAATTTATAAGGTAATTAAAATTATAATTTACCTATTTAATATATGTTTAAAATTACCCAAAGATTAAAATAAAATTTTTTAAATAATTGATAATTGTTTATATTTATATAAAAAAATAGTTACCAAAAAGGACACCAACCTAAATAACTTTGAGCTAAATTTTCATGAAAAGTAGCTTGAATAATTAATTTATCTACTTGCATTTTATAATCATATATTATATTCTTATTAAAATCAGTTCCTGATAATTTATCTTTTATTCTATCTAAAACTAATTTTGCTATTTTATTTAATTCTTCTGATTCTATATCATCTCTTTCTTCAAATAAATTTAACATTTGTCTTTCATCATTTTCCATTTTTTTTCTTTCTTTCTTTTCTTCTTCTTCATCAATAACAATATTATTATCTTCATTCCCATTATTATTTATATTATTATTATTATTTCCATTTTTAAATTTATTGGTATATATAATATTACTATTATTATCATTATCATTATTAAAAATTCTAGACAAACTTCTCTTATTATTAATTTGATTTTCAGTATTATTATTATCCTTTAAATATTGAGATTTCCTTCTTTTTGAATTTTCAACATTAGCTTTTAATTTATTTTTTTTCATAATCATAGGGATCATAATTCTAAAAGAAACAAGAGGATCATGAATAAAAGAAGCAAAAATAGCAATTAATGAATCTTTATTATCTCTTAAAACTTTATTAACATTTTCACAAGTAATTCTGAAAGTACCTTCGATTCCAGAAACTTCAAGAGCTTTAATTAGCATTCTTGTTAATCTAAAAGGAACTCTTTCAGGAAATTTATTTCTTTTCATAGCAACTTCAAAACAATCACCAAAATCAATATGAATAACTTTTCCACTTTCTCGATCCATCATTAAATTTGAAGGATGTCTATCACCTAAACCTAAAACATAACCAACAATAGACATAACTGCAAGACTTCTTGAATAATTTGTTCTTCTTTCTAACCATTTTTCACAATTTTGACTTTTTACCCATAATATTTTATTTAATTCTGTTCCATGAGTTACTCTTAATGCTTCTTTAAATATTTCTAATTTAGTCATAAATGTTGCAGATTCAAATTTTGGATTTAATGAATACATTGTTTTATGTTCTACATTTGGAATTATGTTTGACTTTGATCTTTGCTCTTTTATTAATTTATGGAATGTATCACAATTTGGTACCCATCCTATGATTCCTGTATTTTGACTTAATGGTAATACTGAATATGTATTTATTGATAAATTTTTATTTGTTGTATCTCGATCATTTAATAATAATGTATTTACTAAATCAAAAAATTGCATTGCTTGAGCATCTTGACGTAAATCTTCATGACCTTTTAATAAAAACATATATTCTTTTTCATTTGTACCATATATTGATATTTTTCGAGGATGTTGTTTTGTGTTAAATATTGTTAAATTTGGATTTATATGTGATATTTTTATTAAGTTTTCTGAAGTTTTTGTTGTGTTATAATATGTGTTTTCATATAATCCTGGAATACATAAATTACAATTTTTTAATTTATATAATTTAGGAGATATATTTTGTAAATATAAAGTATTTAGATTTTTATATTTATCATTTATTACTCTATATATTCCATGATATATTTCCCATGCCAATCTTAATATTATTATATCTTGAGTTTTTATATATTCTCTTAACATTTTTTCTGCTTTTTTTAAACTAGATTTAAATATTTGATAAAAATGTACTTCATTCATTGTTTCTGGTTTTCTATTTGTTTTCTGATGTAAAGTTAATAATAAACTTATCATACCACTAATATTATTTTCATTAAAAAACATTTTAGAACTTTCATCGATAGCTTCAAACCATTCTTCTTGTAATAGCATCGCACATCTATTCATTTCATTTATAAATAAAATACTTTCTCTTATTAAATCTCTTATATTTTCATTATATTCTGACAAATCTCTTAAAATTTGACTTGATGCTAATTTTTTTAATTTATTTCTAGAATTATATAAAACTATTAATGAAAATATACAAATTCTTGGATGATTTTTCCCTATATTCACTAATAAATTTTTTAATATTTCAAATAATTCTGGATCTTTTTCTAATATATTTACTCTACATAATAATTGTGGAATTATATTTAAGAAACTATCTATATTTAATTTTGAAAATGAATTTAAAAATAATTCCTTTATTGATAATGATAAAGAACCACATTTAAAAAATAATTCTATTAATCTCAATAGGTCTTGAAAAGTTTTGGTTTTACTTCTCCCAGCAATTAAAATTGAATTTGTAAAACCATTTATTGCATTAGTAGCATATAATAATTTTTGTGAAGAATTATTATTATTTTCTGATAAATATTCATAATATAAATTATTTAGCATTGCATAAACATGCCATGTTTGATAATTGTCTTTATAATATTTTGTACTTAATTCTAAATAATTTGTTATTTCATTGTATTGATTATTATTTTCATCTAATTCTATTTTTATTTTTTTATATTTGTAAAAACCATATAAACCATATATTTTACTTATTAATTTTTTATTTATTTTTTCATTTTTTATTTTATTCAAATCTTCTATTATTTTTATATATTCATTTAAAGCTTCTTCTTCTTTTTCATTTTCATATTTACATTTATTAATATTATAATCAATTCTAATTAATATTTCTTTAATTTGAGAATTATTATCATCTAAAATATTTATTTTTTTTTTCATTCTGTTTAATAATTTTTCACTTTGTTCAAATAAATTTAATCTTCTGAAAATTTTAGCTAATTTTAAATAATTTTTCCAATCTTCTTCAATTCCTAAAACAATAGATCTAATAGAAAGTAATCTTTCAAAAATTGAAGGATCTTCATTTCCTATTACTTCTAATCTTTTATCCCATTGTTCTACCATTTCTTTTCTATAATTAATATCATTTGAATGTTGTTCTTTAAAAATAATTATTTCTTCTAATTGATATAACATTTGATTTTTTATTAAACAATCATATCCTCTCACAAAAGATTCAGATAATAAAGATTTAATTTTTAAAAAAATATCAGTTTTAGCTTTATTAATATAATTTTTAGCTTCAATGAAATTATTATCATTTATAAAAGTAATAGCACTATATAAATTAAAATCAAATATATTATTATTTTTTAATAAAAGTTCTTTATCATTATTTGATTTTTCTTTAATTATATTAGTGTATTTTTTTAAAGAATCCCATTCAGACATATTTAAACTTGCTTTTGCTAAAGTAAAATCACATTCTAAATCACAAATTTCTTCATTTTTATTTAATAATTCTTCCCAATCACATAATCCTTCTAAACAAATAACAGTATCTCTTTTAATATCTTTTTTATTTTTTTCCTTTTCATTATTTTTAATTAATTTTTTAATTCTATTCAAAGCTTCTTGGTAATTATGTAATTTAATATACCAAGAATAATCATCTGTGAATATTGTTCCATTATCATTATTATTATTTCTCTTTGCTAATTTTAATAAACCAATTGCACTTTCTGGTAATTTTACTTCATAATATAATTCAATTAATAATTCTAAATTTTCATAATCATTTTTATTAATAAAATCACTTTCTTTATAATATAAAGCTTTTGCAAAAGCTTTACATTTATAAGCAACACAACCTAATTTATAAAAATCAATAAAAACAATATTTCCATTTTCTCTTTCTATAAATTCAGCTAAATTTAATATAGCAAGTAAAATATCATTTGGTGTTTTTTTATGTTCTAAAGCTTTTTGTAAATCATTAATAACAGACATTTTATCATAATCATTTAAATTAGTCCAAACTGAAATAAAACCATAATTATATAATTCTAATATTAAAGGAAAATAATAATCTGCTATAGTATGACAATAAAATAATGCATATGAAGGAGATTGTTGAAATAATTTTTCTGAAGTTAATTTAAACCATTCTTTCCAATCATCACTTACTATACAATTTGTAGTATCAAATGCTTTTATTATTGATTCTTTGTCTGTTTGAGTTTTTCTATTTTTTATTGGAAATATATTATTTAAATTTTGATTTTTTTGATTTATTGGAGATATATTTATTTTTTTTGTATTTATTCCATAAGAACATTGAATTGAACATATTTGATTTATATATCTTGATATTAATTGCTTTTCTGTTAAGTTTGAATAATTTTCATAATTAATTAAATTGAAATATATTTGATGGAAATAATTATCAAGGAGATTATAATTTCTAAATGTTTGAATTATTAAAGGAAGAAAACCAATAAATTCTGTTCTATTTCTATTATTCATTTTTAGAAAAAGTTCAAAACTTCTTTTTATTAATCTAGATTTATTTTTTCCTTTTTCTATTTTTTCAATTAAGTTTAATATGATTAATGGAAAATGTAAAAAAGCATTATCAACGAAAATAATTTTTTCAACAAAATTTAAAATTTCTTTACATAATTCAACATCAGAAGAATTTTGATATAAAATAAAAATTTCATTAAGTAAAATATCTAAATAAATGGAAATAGAATTATTATTTGCCATAATAGAAAAGCAATAAATAATATTAGTTTTTTCAGAAGTTCCTTCTTTTAATAATTTAATAAAAATAGGAATGAAATTAAAATAATAATTTCCAATTTCTGAATCAAATTGTTCAAAAACTCTAGGTAAAACTTGGAAAATAACATCATGATAATTAATATCAAAAATATATTTTTTAATTAAATGAAAAAATTCTTTAAGATAATTTTTAAATTTATTTGGAAAATTAGTTAAAATAATTGTCATATTTTCAAACATACTTTTAATTAAATTAATATCAAATTGAGGAATAATTTCTAAAAGAGTTGGCATAATAATATCAATTAAAGAACTATCATTTGGTTGAAGAGATTTAATTAAAGAACCTAAACAAGATATAATTTGAGTACTTAATTCTTGTTGACTATTATCTTTTAATATTCTCATTAATGATATTACTGCTTGAGCTGATGATTGATCTACATTATTATTTTTATTTATTATTTCTTCAAAATTATCATTTTTTTTCCTATTTGAATTCACTATTTTACTTATTTTTTCTAATTTATTTGGTGACTTTATCCCACAATAACTAAATATATCTAATATTAATTGAGTTCTCTTCTCATTTGGGTCTTTTATTAAAATTTGAATTAATATATTTACTAAATCTGGTTGAATGTAAATATCCATTTTTTTTACTTTTATTATTACATATAAAGCTTTTAAGGAAATTTCCGTTTTTGAAGTATTTAAACCTTCTTTTAAATTTTCTATACAAATATCTAATATTATATCTGAATAATCAAAAGGTTCTTTTTTAAATAATTGTTTTGAATCTTTTCTTTCGCTTAAAGAACTAAATATTTTTAAAATGTAGGAATTTAAAACTGGATTTAATTTATATATTTGAATAATATTAAGAAGATTTTTAGAAATTATGTCAATTAATTCTATATCAAAATTATCTTTACAATAAGAAGTAAAATAATATAAAAGTATTATTTCATCTTCTTTTTGAATTATATCTGTTGATTTATTAATTGTTAGAATTAAATTGACAATTCTTTTTCTGATATATGTGAACAATAAATTATTTTGATTTGAATAACTACATAATATTCCAACAAGTTTTGTAATTTTTTTTCTGATTTCTTTATCATTTATTGAAATTAATGAAATGAGTTTTTCAAATAATTTTCTATTTTGAATTATGATATCATAGAATATTCTATTATCAATTAATTGGTTTAAGCATATATATTTTAAATCATGTATTTTTTCAATTAAAACAAAATCTAAAAATGCATCAACAATAGAATTTAAAATATATAATGATAACATTTTAGATCTTTCATGAATTTTAATAAAAGTAGAAGATGAAATTTCTATTACTCTTCTTTTAATATAATTTAAACCAAGTGTTAAAAATTTTAAACAATGTTTATTATAAAACTGTAATATATCTTCTAAAAAATCTTTATGTTTTATTTTTGAAAGTAAGAATAAACAATTATTTACTGTTCTCATGGAAATTTCAGAATTTTCATTAATTTTATAAGGTTTATATTCTTTTTTATCATTAATATAATGTTTAATTTCTTTAATACTATTTTCAATTAAATCATTGTAATTTTCATGTTTGGGAAAATTTTTTTTGTATAAAAAGAAATATTGAAAATTAAAAATTTCACCTGAAATAATTACACTAATTAAATTTAAAATTATAATTAATAAAGTATAAGCTTCCATACTTTCTTCATTATAAATATTTAATAAAGAACATAAAAAATTTGTGTGATAAACTGTCATTCCAGTCTTAAAAATTTTTGGTAAAATTTTAAAAACATCAATTTTTCTTAAAACTTCATTTTTATATATTCCATTATAACTATCTAACATTTTACTTAGACATTCAAATATTTCTTTTTCATAAATATCTCTTTCAAAAAATGCTGAAATAAAATTCAAAAATTGATTTAAATATGTTGAAAATATTTCTTGACTTAATATATTTGACATTTTACCAATACAAATTAAAAGACAGGCTCTAAATTCTGGATTTTTTGGTATTAATAAAGAAATAATATAAGGTAAAATTATTTGAGAATAATCAGAATTAAAACTTGATGAATTTATTTGAATAAAAAAAGGAATATTTTCTATATAATTTGTTTTAATTTGTGAATTCTTAGTAAATTGACAATAATTAATTAAATCCATAAATTTTTTATATTTATCATTTGTAAAATATTGTATAGGAAAATTATTTAAACAAATTAAAATTCCATTAACACTTGAATAATTATTAGGTGTATATGAATTTTCTTTTATATCATATGAAAATTGTAATATAATTCTATTATATATTTTATCAATATAAACATTATTAATATTTTCTCTTTTATTTACCATTGTACAAAAAATTTTGATTAAATATCCAACAGAATTTCTAATATCTTGATTATTATCTTTAAAATTATCAATAACTTTTAAAAAAATTTCAAAAGTAGATTTTTCAATAATTTTATTATAAGTAATTAAAGGTGAACTTTCAATAACTTCAGCAAGAAAATTTATCATCCCATATTTAGTATTTTCATATTTATAAGTTTTAGAATCATTTGAAAATTTATCAAATAAAGAATCAATATTATTTTCTATGATTTGCCTAGTATAAATTCCTCCTTTTTTAATTATATAACCAATAGTTTGAATTAGATCATTAATTGAAGAAATACTTTTATTATTATAATAAATTATATGAACTAAAATAGGTAATATCATATTTAAGAAATTTATTACTTGTGTATTTTCTGATAATAATGGTAAAATATTATTAACAGTATTTAAAATAATTATATCTGGAATTTTGTCATTTCCATTAAAAAAAAGAGAAATATTTTTTATTATTTCTTCTGTATTTGTCCTATTTTTATTTAGAAAATTGCATAATAATTTAATACTTTGAAAAGGAGGTGAAGATTCTTTTTCTGAAATCATTTTATTAAAAATGCTTTTCAATTCAATAGAATTAATACATTTTTCAATACTCATTTATATTATAAAAATAATTTTTTTGTTTTTTTGAATAGAGATTAAGAGATTGAAAGTAAATTCCATTAATTTAAATAATTATTAAAAAATTTAATATTAATTAATATTTATAAAAAGGAATAAAAGAAGATCCTAAAACATTATTATGTTTACTAAAGCTAGTGCCTGATTCTTGTAAATTTATAATTTCACTTGGTGAAAATTTAGTATTACATAAATTACATTTTTCATTTTTTTTACAAGTTAAATTAAAACATTTTTCACACATAACATGACCACAATTTTTTAGAGTAATAATTTTTTGAATTCCTAAATTATTTTCACATATTTTACACATAAATTTATTTTCATTACCTTTACTTTTTGTTAAGATTAAATTAATCAATTCTTTTAATTTAATATTATGTGGTTTAATTGAAGGACATATTAATATATCTTTTGGTTTTTCTAATATTTTTTCCCTATTTAATGGAGTTGTTTCTGGAATCCAAAAACAATGATTTATTTCATTTTCTATAAATCTTTTTGTTTTTATTGTTTTATTATTTTTTTCTTTTTTTTCATTTATATATTCATTATAATTTTCTTCTATTTTTTTTATTTGTTTTATTTTCTTTTCTTCTTCTTCTTTTTCTTTCATTAACTTTAAATCTTTATTATTTTCTTCATATTCTTTTATTTTTTTTTTATTTTGCTTTTTTTGAAATAATAAATTTTCTATTATACATTCTTTACAAAACATATGCCCTTTAAGACAACAAACTGGGTTTTTAATAAAGCTTAAACATAAAGAACACATTTCAAAATTTTTTTGAGAATCACTTCCTAATCTTTTTGTTATATTTCCCCATTCATTTCTATCTTTTAACATTTGCCTTTCTCCATAGGTAAAAATTGAACTTCCTGTATTATTTTTAGAGTGTTTAGACATAATATAATATTTTTTATGTTATTAATATTAAAATATTTCATAATTAAAAAATTTAATTTTTTTATTATCTTTTAATTCATATATTATGAAATGGGAAAAAAACACAATAAAATAATTTCAAAAATGGAAAAAATTAAACTTTATTTTATGGAAAAAAATAGAGAAAAGAAAAATAATCTTCTAATTTTATTTAATGATTTTTTATTGAATATTATCTCTATTTATTTGAAATATATTAAAATTAAAACCACCAATCATAAAATTAAAAAATTGAAATATATGAAACAATTTATTACAAATATTTTTATAATATAATAATATTAAAAAAAAAGACTTTTATATTTATTATTATTTTTATTTTTATTTTTTCAATTCATGGATAATTTAAATCCAAAACCACAAGCAATAATAAAAAATGAATTTAAAAATATGAATAGATGTTTTACTCAAATATTAAATAATTTAACTTCCAAAGATTTTAATAAAATAGAAGAAAATGAAATATTAACGAATAAAATTTCTAATCATTTTAAAAAAATTTCAGATTTTTTAGATGATTTAAAAAAAGAAAATTTAAAAAAAATGGATATTGATGAAGAGAATTCTTTTAATAAAGAAATTATGATAGATAATTTGACTTGTCAAAAATTAAAAGATGAAATCATTAAAAATTGTGATGATATTACTAAAAAATTAAATGAACAAGAAGAACATATTAAAAGATTAAATCATGAATATTCACTCATTCTTCAAAAATAAATTTATTATTATAATATAAATTTAATAGAATTTAAATATTATAAAACTTATGTTTAATTATAATATAAAAAAAGTATTTTTTTCAATCGTTAATTTTATAATATTATAAATATAATAAAAATTAAATATAATAATTATTTCTATTTATTAGATTATTGTTTTTTTTGATGATTTTTTCAAAAATTTGTTTAAAATAACTTTTGAAGGAATTGTTAAATATAATGTTATTATTGAACTAATTATTACTGTAATAATAAATTGAAATGTAGCAATATGCCAAATATATAAATAATCCCAAAATTGAACTTGTAATTGTAAAATAGTTGAAATATATAAAATAATATATTGAATTAAACATATATAAGTAAAGGATATTCTTTCAAAAATATTAAATATTTTACTACTTAAAAATAATCTTACTTGAAATTTATCATCTGAAAACATTAAATTTAAAACTATAATTGAAAAGAATAAAACAAATATATGTGTTTCATAAACATATATAATTTTTAAAGAGAAAGTAAAATCAATTAATAAAGAATTATTTCCTAATTTATATCTAGTAATTAAAGTATAAATCAAACATAAAATACATATAATAATAATTGAAATAATATTAAAAATGATTTTTAAATAATCGTTTTTAATAAACATTTTCATAATTTTTATACAAAATTTAAATGGTAAATATAAATTTTTCCTATAAAAAAGTTCTAAATCTCTCATACTTTGAAGATAATATGAATAAATTAATCCAGAAATAATTCCAATAAAGAATATAAAAAACATATTAAAAGGAGAAATAATCTCTATATTATTTCCCAAAATATATTTCAATAAATAATATTTATCAATACTGTCACTTTTAATAATTACTAAAAGATATGATAATATAATACATAAAATTATCATTAAAGAGAAAATAATATCAACTATTTTTGATTTTAATTTATTTAAAATATAAAATAAAAAAATTGTAATAGTAATACAAAAACATTCATTGACTAATAAATAAGTGAATTCATAGCAATTATCATATTGACTTAAATTATATTTTTTAAATCCAATATAAAAAGGAATAATAAACATAAAAGGATTTCTTAAACATTCATAATTATTATTAATTTGAATATATTGATTATAAAAAGCATTATTACCCAAATAAAAAAATCCTAAATCTTCAGCAAAGAAATAAACTAGGAAAAAAATAAGAATAAAAGTAAAAATATTAGGAATCATTTTTAAAAAGAATTTAAAATAAGTTTTAAAATCTTCTTTATTTTTAGTATAAGAATTTAATTTAAAAACAACAATAAATCCATCTAAAAAAATCCAAGAATGAAGAGAAAAAGAAGATAATTTAATAAATACAAAATAAAAAGATTTGTAAAAAAGAATTGTCCCATCTGAAATATTTGGTGATTGATAATTAAATCTAATTAAATAATTTAAAGTAATAAATAATAATATAATAGCTCTTAATCCACATAATATTTCTAAATCATTACTATTATATAAACTATTATTATTACTTCCTAATAAAGAAGAAAAAGTAATTTCTTTAATATAATTATCATTAAAAAGAGAAATTTTTTCACTCATCATTTTTAAAATTGAATTTTCTTTTAATTTTTTTTCATCTTGCAATTCATTATTTACAGCTAAAGGATTATTTTCTAAATAATTTTCTAATCTTTTTATATGAGATATATCAATGTTATCTTTAAATAAACTTGCATTTGAAATACTTTCATCTCCTTTTTTATGGTTATCTTCTTTATCTTCTTCTTCTTTTTCTTCTATTATTAATTCATTAATATCAGATGAATCATTTTTATCTTCTTCATTTTCAAAAAAATCAAATTGAAAACATTCACAAGCTAATTTTATTATTATTCCAAGAAGAAAAAGAAAAAAGACAATTTTATATATGATATTAGATATTTTAAATTTCTTTTTTTGTTCATTTAAAGTATTTTGATCATTTTTAGATTCAATTGTAATATTTTTTATTTTTAAATTATATACTAAATCTAAATATTTAACAAATTCTGGATTTGAATTATTTAAATAAACATCATTAAATATAACTAAACATTCTTCCCAAAAACAAACTCCAATATTAGATAAATTATTAGATCTAAATATTTTTAATTGTTCATTGTATTTATTTGAATTTGAATTTAATTTATGTTCAAATAATATTAAAGCATAAAAATAAGTTTTATTTTGATCTTGATTTGGAATACATAAATCTCTATTTCCTAAATCAAAAAAATCTAATCCTGAAAATTCATATAAATTTCTTATATCTATATCTGCAATATCTTTTGATATTCTATTTGTACATATACTGAATTGTTGATTTTTAGTATAATTTTTATTAAATTTTCCATTTATAAAAGTTAATAAATCTGATAACGCTTGTTGATTTAAATATAAAAATTGATTTGGTGAAAATTCTTGTTGATTATCATTAATAGAATATATGATTTCTTTTAATTTTATTTTTTGAATTATTAAAATTATTATCAAAAAGAAATTCAAGGTAAATATTTTCATTTTAAAATAAATAAACATATATATTAAAAAAAACAAATAAAAAAAATATAAAAAAAATTAATTTTAAACAAATAACCTCTAAAAAAAAAATTATTTTTTCTTCTCTTCTTTTTTTTCTTCTTTTTTTTCATCTTCTTTATTTTCTTCTTCCTTAACTTCTTCTTCTTTTCCAATTTTAGTAAGAATATAAATATAATGATAATTTTTAGGATCTTTTTCATCTAAAACAACTACTTTAGAAGGTTTTTCAATTTCTAACATTTTATAATCCCACAAATCACTTTTAAATAAATTTTTTCTTTTATCTTCACTTCCATTAGAAATAATAATATAATATCCTTGATTGACTAAAACTCTATAAATTTCATTAATCATTTTATCAACAATTGGAAGAGCATTTTCAGCACATAAAACAGTGTCTAATAAAGCTTTATCAAAAACAATATTAAATGAATTATTTGGAAATTCACTCATTTCAGTGACATCCATTTTTTTATATATCATTTTAACATTTTGCTCTTTATATCTATCTTCCATTATTTTTATTGCATTTTCTGAGAAATCAATATTTGTTACATTTGTTATTTCTTCAATATATAAATCTTCTGCTAATTTACTTGTTCCACATCCTACATGTAATATTTTATCTTCTTTTTTTATGTAATCTGATATTTTCTCTTTTAATGTATCATATGTTTGATACCATTCAAATATTTCCATATGCTCGTTTAAATAACGCGAATCCCAATATTTTATACTACTATAATCTGACATTTATTTTGTTATTTTTATTTTTTTTTAAGTTATTGATTTTATTTATTTTTTTTGTAAAATAGGAAAAAAATGAATCCTCAAAATAAAGGAAATGATAATGAATCAATAGATTATGTTATTTTTATTCAATCAATCTACAGAAACTTAAAGGAAGTAATTGAATCAAGGATTAAAAATAGAGATATATACTTTTATGAAAATATAAATGAAGCATATAATACAATTAAAAGCATACACTTTGAAAAAACTGATATAATATTTTTCAAAAAAAATGAAGCAAAAGAATTTTTTAAAATATTGGATTCAAATTGTAAAGAACTTTCAGTAATTCCAAGAATATTTATTAATAATAAAAGTAATGAAAAATATGAATCATATTCTGAATTTCTAAATTATCCTTTATTTAATAAAAATATATTTGAAAATTCATTAAACAAAATAATTGAAAAAATAAATCAAGAAGATAAACTGACGGCATTCAATGTCCCTTCTATACAAATGGATTATAATGAGAAAATATTTACTTTTGAATATTTGAACGATCCAATTAATTTGAGACTTCCTTTATATTTTAATAATTTAATAAAAAAATTAACAGAGATAGAAACAAAAAATTTTAATAAATTTTTAAGAAAATATCTAAAGCAAGACAACAATCCATATAATGAAATTGAACAATTTAAATATCTTTTCAGTCAAATTTCAAGAATTGAAGACTTAAATTTAAGAATACCATTTCCTCTTTTAGTGAAATATTGGTTGAGAATTTATTCTTTTGAAACTAAATTTTATTCTGAAATGAATTATGCTTTATTATCTAAAAAAGGAACTCAAATATATGATATTTATATAAGAGCTTTATATCATGGATTTGATTTTATTCCTTTTTTTTTTAAAGAAAATTTATATAGAGGAGCTATTATTTCTAATCAAGAATTAAATGTTATGAAACAATCTTTAAAAAAAAAAAAAATTTGTCATTGTTTCAGTTTATCTTTTTTTTCTTGTTCTTTAGAAGAAAAAGTTGGTTTATTTTTTATGAAAAAAAATGATTTACCTAAAAATAAACAATATGTTCTTTATGTTATTAATAAAGGAAATGAAATTGATAAAGAAAATGTAAGTAATGCTGATTTAGAAAATTTTTCTTCTCATAAAGTAGAAAAAGAAATATTATTTTATCCTTTTTCTTCCTTTGTGATAACTAATATCGAAGAAAAAGAAGATATTAAAAAAATTGAAAAAATTAGAGAAAATGATATTGAAGAATTAAGTATTAAAATAAAATATTATAGAATAGAATTAAGTTATATAGGGAAATATAAAAAAGATGTTCCACCAGAACTAAAATATATTAATGAAAATGAGTATGCAAAAGCACTTCTTCATACTGAAATACTTAAAAAAGAAGAATTAGTTGAAAAACCAGAAATGTTTACTTTTGATATTAAAAAATATATGAATATTATTATAGCTTATTATACTATTCCACCAGATGAAAAAAAAAATAAAATTAAATTAATTAAATATGATAATTCTAATAATTCTTGTCAAATGTATATTAATGATGAATTAGTTGATTTTGAAAATGAACATATATTTGATGAATCAAAAGAATATAAAATAAAATTTGAGTTTAATGATAAAATAAAAAGTGCAGGTTCTTTATTTGAAAATTGCAAATATTTAACTTCAATAAATTTATCGTATTTAAATCTAGAAAATGTATCAATAATGACAAATATGTTTCAAGGATGTACAAATTTAAAAACGATTGAATTTAATAATTCAAATACTCAAAATATTATAAGAATGAATTCTATGTTTTATGATTGTAAAAATTTAACTTCAATAGATTTATCAAAAATTAATTGTGAAAATGTTAGAGATATTGAATCAATGTTTCGAAATTGTAAGAATTTAAAAAATGTAAAATTTTTCAAAAGTAATAAAGAAATTAATTCCATGAATTTTTTATTCTATAATTGTTCTTCTTTAAATTCATTAGATTTATCTCAATTTGATTGCCCAAATGCTGGTGAATTAGGCAATATTTTTGGAGGTACATTTAATAAAAATTGTAGTATTATTTTTAAAGAAAATTCTATTTTAGATATTAAAAGAAGTAGTTTATTCAATTAATAAAAAATGAAATATGAAAAATTTATTTTTATTTTATTTTATAAAAATAAATTCAATATAATTATATTGCATGCTTTACACTCATATTACTTTGAGGAGCAAAATTTCTTTTTTTGTAAATTCTATAATAAAAAAAAGGTCCTATATAAAAAAATATCATTAATAATAAACCTAAAAAATAAAATCCTATATGAATATGTAATCCTTCAATTGGATTAATTATTTTTGCATCGTCAATTGATTTTTTTGTTATATTTAAATTTCCAAAAACACCTTTATCACTCATATTGATATTATATATATTAAAAAATAATTAATTATAATAATATAAATTAATTATGCTATTTAATATATAATAATTTTGAATTAAATAAAAATAAACATTAATTAAAATATAATATTATAAATAAAATAATTATTATTTTAAATAATTATTTAAATTTATTTGAAAACAAAATAATAAATTGAATTAAAAAATATTTTCAAATAAAAACATTGAATGTCCCAAAATGGAATCTCAAATAATATATGTGAAGAAAAAAATGAGCATAATGAAATAAATAATAATAATAATAAAATAGAATTAAAAAATGGAGAATTTTTATTAACTCCAATAGAAACATTATTAATAAATAAAAAAATGCCATTTGGTTATAAATTAGACATAGAAAATAATATTTTAAAATCAAAGGAAATTTCAAAAACAAATAATACTAAAAAAAAAACAGAAAATCATCATTCAAAACAAAAGAAAATATTAGATATAGAAGATTATGCAGATAACGGTAGAAAATATTTAAGGGAAAGAAAAATACAAAAAGAAAAAATAAATAAAGAAATTGAAAGTCAAAATCAAATTTTAGAAAAATGTGAAAAATGTTTAGAAATAATAATCTCAAATTTTTTATCTCAATATTTTTATAATCCAATAACAATGAATTCACCTTCTTTATCACAAATAGAAAAAAATATAAAAAATGCAAAATATACAAGTCATTATGACTTTTTTATGGATTTAAGAAAAATATGGTTATATTATTATCAAAATTATCCAAATAATCCAGAAATTTATCAAAGAACTTGTAAAATGTCTGAATTATCTGAAGAATTATGTAAAAATATTGATAATTTAGAAAATGCTTTTCAAAAAGAATTAAATGATTTAAAAATTCATCACCCCGAAAAAAATATCGTTGATAATAGAAATAATGGAACTAATCAAAGAAGATATTATAACAATAATAATAATAATAGTATTAATTATATGTCTATTGAAGAAAAAAATGCTCTGGGAAATGCTATTAGGAAATTAAATAAAGAACAATTAAAAGGTATTATTAAATTATTAAGTGATTCTAAAATTAATCAAAGTCAAAATGGGTCAACTAAATATATTGAATTTGATATTGATAAATTACCATATAAAAAATTAAAAGAATTACAAAAATATGTTAAAGATTGTACAAAAGATATTCAAAATAATAATAATAATAATAATAATATTAATAATAATAATATTAATAATAATAATAATAATAATAATAATAATAATAATAATAATAATAATAATAATCATAATGATAATAATAATATTAATAATAATGGTAATGACAACAATAATAGTATTAATAATAATAATAATGATAAAATAGAACAAGAACAAATTAGAAAATTAAAAAATGAGTTAAGTGATTATAATATGAATAATAATATAATAGAAAATGAAATGAAAAATCCTCAAAAAATAATAAATAATCAAAATGATATTACTCAACAGCTAAAAGAAGAGCAAAATATAACCAATCCCATATTACCCCCATCTTCGAGTTCTGATTCATCAATTGAAAGTCTATCAACTTGAAAAAAATTTTGAAAAAAAAAAATATAACTCAAAATAAATAAAAATATAATTAATAAAAAATAAACATAATAAACTATTATTAAAAAAACTAAAAAAAAATAAATAAAAATGTCATCAACATATCAAATATCAGATGGAGCAAGTTTCTTTGGATTTATGGGAGTAACATCAGCATTAGTATTTGCAAATATAGGAGCAGCATATGGTACATATAAAAGTGGAATAGGAATATGTGTATTAGGAATATTAAAGCCAAACAGTATAATAAGGAGTGTGATACCAGTAATAATGGCAGGTATCTTAGGAATATATGGATTGATAGTATCAATAATTTTATTACAGAAAATTCAAAGAAATCCAGATAATAAAAATCCATATACTTATCAACAAGGCTATAAACATTTGTCTTCTGGTCTCTGTTGTGGACTCTCCTCTCTTGCTGCTGGTCTCGCTATCGGATTAGGAGGTGATGCTGGTGTCAGGGCTCTGGCTCAACAAGATCGAATCTTTGTAGGAATGATGCTTATTCTCATTTTCGCTGAAGCACTTGGCCTTTATGGACTTATTGTTGCTCTTATTTTGTCTCAGTAATTTTTTATTTTTCCAAATATTGGTTATTTAAAATTACTTTTTTTTGACAATTTTTAAATTAAAGTATTAATTTTTATTGTTTTTTGATTTATAATCTATTAAGAGAAAACTTATTTATATGTTTTTCTTATTTGATTTTATTAGAAATTAAAATTTAAATAAAATTTTAATTTATATTTACATTTGCATTTATTTTTAAATTAGAAAACCAAATAATATATTAAATAAAGCTTGTTATTAATCACCCAAAGATATATTTTTAATAAAAATACTATTAATAGCTTCTTTAGCATCATATCTTTTTTCTTGATTAAACTCTAGACATTTCCTTAAAAAAATTTTACATTCTTCAGAAATTTTAACATTATAATGATTATCATCAAAATTTAAATCTTTCATATTTTCATAAATTTTATCTTTAACATATTTATTTTGAGATAAATTATTACTAAAAGGTTTGTTTCCAAAAAGCATTTCATAAACAATAATACCTAAAGACCAAATATCAACTTTTTGATTAATTTTAACATTATTACCATTTATAAAACATTCAGGAGGTAAATAAAAATAAGTTCCAGTTCCTTGAGAAGTTAAATCAGTGTAATTTGAATTAGAATCAATAATTTTAGCTAAACCAAAATCAGTTAATTTAACTTCTAAATTATTGAATAATATATTTTGTGGTTTTAAATCATAATGAATAATTTTTTTATTTAAAGTTTCTAAATAAACTAAAGCTTCTAATATTTGTTTAGTAATAACTTTAACTTCTTTTTCACTTAATATTTTTCTTTCTCTAATATAATTAGATAAATCAGTTCCATTACATAATTCTAAAACAGAACAAAAAGAATTATTATTAATTTCAATAGTATCAATATGATTAATAATATTTTTATGATGAATATTTTTTAATATTTCATTTTCTCTCATAGTGTGTTTAATATAAGAATCCTTCATTTCATCATTCCAATTTGGATTTAATTGATGAATTTTACAAGCAACATATTTATGATTTTTTATATCATATGCTTTATAAACTTCTGAATATCCTCCTTTTCCTATTAATGAAATTAACTGATATTTTTTTCCTAACAATGGCCATTTATTCAAATATAAACAATGTGATTCTTCTTTTAATATGCAATAATTATTTATTAATTCTGTTTTTTCTTTCTGTAAATTTAATTCATAATTTCTTATTCTTTTTTCTTCATTTTCTAATTCATTTAATTTAAATTTAATTAAATCATTTTGATTTGATTTCAATAATTTTAATTCTGTTCTTTTTGAATTTATATTTTTCATTAAAATTTCTATTTTTTTAAATTCACTTCCTTCTTCAAAATATTCTAAAATTTGACCATTTGATAATTTTTGATATGTTAATTTACCTATTGTATATTGTTTTTCATTTATTTCTTTTTGTATTATTTTTCTTTTTAATTCTCCATTTTCTTTAACAAATTTACATACATCCATTTCATTTTTTTCTATTTCATTTTGAAAATATATTATTCTATTATTTAATTCTTGGTTTTTTTTTATTAGTTCAGATATTTTTCTCTTTAATTCATTTGATTCTTTTATTTTATCTGATAAAATTTTTTTTATTTTATTTATTATTTCACTATTTTCTAAAGAATTTTCAATAAATTTTTCTAATGAATCAGGACTTGAAGAAATTAAAGAAGAAGAAGATTTTAAATAATCTTTTAATTGGGAATTTTTACATAAATTTTTTTTTTTTCCTTTATATTTTTTTAATTTTATATTCTGATCATTTATTAATTGAGAAGGCGGTAATGAATTATTATCTAAAGAAGAATTATCTTTTTTCTTTCTTTTAATAGTTAAATATTGACATATATTAACGTCTTTTTTATCATTTATTTTCTTATTTATTATATTAATATTTGAAAAAGGAATTGAAATATTATTACTTATAGTATTTGATTTTGTATTATTGGATTGTTCTGTTTTAAATAATTTTATTTTAATATTTTCTATATTTTCATTCGATGAATTTTCTATTGGACAATTCCCATCTTTACTTGGTCCTGTTAATCTATGTTCTAATAAATTTAGTTTTCTTTCAGTCTTATATTTCGAAGAATTTATTTTATCATTTGAATTTTCTGTCATTGAAATTTTTTTTTAAATTAATAGTTTATTATTGTTTAAATTTCTTTTGAAATTTATTTTCTAAATATTATCCAAATGTTTATTTTATTTTCTTTTTAAAATTTTTTGTTTATTTTATTTATTTCTAATTCTTTAATATTTAATATTATATTTCTTCTTATTTGAAAATTACATAATATAATTTAATATGAACTCTTTTAGAATATAATTTTCATGATTCCATTTTTTTACATTTGAATGTAATTCATCTTTATAATATTTAATATTTAGTTTATTTAAAGTTAAATATTAAATATTTCAATTTTAAATAAATATTATTATATATAATAAATTAATTGTAAAATAGATTTAATTTGATAAAAAAATGTAAATTGAAATTTGATAATTAAATCTTAAGAATAATTATATTTTCATTTAATCGAAAATTAATTAAAAAATGTATTCACCATTAAAGTCAAAATAATTTTTAATTAAATGAAAATATAATAATATGTCTGATAATTAAATAAAAGTAAATAGATCAAAAAATAAAATTTTTAAAATGAATTTAATGTTTTGATTATTATTGAAATTATTCCAAAAGTATTGTATAATACTTTTCATGATTTATTCTTTTAATAATATAGAAATTAGTGTTAATGAAAATTTATTAATAAATATTAAACAAATGTTTAAAAATTAAGTTAAAATGTAATAAAATTATTTTTTAATTAACTTCTAACCATATAATTTATTTATATATATTATATTTAATGTTTTTTAAAATTTCACATAATTTATTTAAGTAAATAAAAAAAATAAATTTTAATTTTATTTGTTATTCAATCTCTTCAACATTCAAATCATACATATTTTGAGAATCTCCTGATTTTCTATTTTGATTTGAATTTATATTATTATTATTATTATTAATATTAGGAAAATTAGCTTTAATACCTTTAACTTCATTTTCTAAATTAAAAATAGATTGTTCAACTTTTTCAATTTCTTCAAATCCATTTTCAATTTGTTGGAAATTATCATCATACTCTTCTTCATTTTTCTTTAATTCTAAAATTGATTTTTTGATATCAAGAGTATTATTAATTAATTCTTCAATTAATGTTTGTACTGTATTTTGTTGATTAATATTTAATTCTAAAAATTGATTAAAATATTCAAATTTTTTTTGAATCATTTCATCTATTTTTTCTTCATAATTTAAATCACTAATTTTTTGATTATCATTTGAACGTAATTTATTATTAATTATATTATTCATATTATTATATTTTTGATTTAAAACATTTATTAAATTATTATTTTCTTCATTTTTTTTTTCTAATGATTGCAATTGATTATTTATTTCATATTGTTTTAAATTCATTTGTTCATTATTTTTATGATTATTATTATTATTATTTAGTTCATTAATTTTAGAATTTAATTCTTTAATGCTATTAGAATTACTTTCAATTTTCTGGGAAAGGTTCGTACTAATTTCTTCATATTGTTCAATTTTATTTTGAAATTCATTATTGAATTGATTACTTATTTCAAATTTTTTATTCATTTCATTTATATTATTTAAATATGAATTATATTGTTTATCATAAGATTCAAATTTTAAATTAATTCTTTTAAAATCATCAGAAAATTTTTGAAGTAATTCATTTTGATTAAGATTATTAAGTTGAGTTTCTTTCATGTTTTGAAAATTGTTTTTTAAATTTTCAAGATTATCAGAATAAAATTTGAATTTCTTGTTATTATCTTCTTCTAAAAGTTTACAATTTCTATTATATTCATTATTTTGATTATTTAAATTATTATTCATTTGATTTTCTAAATCATCAAATTTTTTTTGAGTTTCTTCAGCAATTAATTTATTATTTTCATTGATTTGGTCCATTATATTTTTTTGATTATTAACAATTTCATTTATTTTATTTTCAAAAAGACCAATTTTTCCTTCAAATTCATTCACTCTATTATAAGATATATTATTATTATTTTTAGCTATTCTTATTTCATTTAAAAAATCTAATTCTTTATTATTTTGTTCGTTTGAAATAAATTGAATATCATTTTCTATTTTTGATATATTTGTCCTAAGATTTGATAATGAATTTAATATTTCATTTATTTTATTTTTATTTTCTTCATTTAATTTTATTTCTTTTTCAAAATTTATCTGTTGATTTTTAATTTGGTTTTTAGCATTTTCTAAATAAGGATTTAATTCTTTTTCTATTAATTTTTTTGCATCATTTTTTCTTAAAGAATAATTTGTATTTATTTCATTTGGATTTCCATAATAAGTAAAACCTGTATTTTCAAACGGACTATTGTTATAATCTAAGTTATTTATATAATTTCTAAATGAACTTGTTGTTTTTGGATAGAAATTATTTGTTGAATAAAAGGTCATTTCATTTCTTTTTTTTTCTTCCATTTCATTAAAAGGATTAGAATCATTATTTAAATTTGTATTCCAATTATCTTTCAAAAGGCCTCTTTGTTTTAAATAATAATCATTTTTATTTAATATATATTCCAACTCTTCAGACATCATAAAATTTAATTAATATTAAATAAGTTATAAAACAAATAAACAATTAAATTAAGCAAAAAAAAAATAATATATTTAAATAAAAAAAATGTCAAATTTATCTTTAAAAAGAATTCAAAAAGAATATCAAAAAATGATAAAAGATCCATCTCCTTCATATTTTGCATCTCCAATAAAAGATGATATGTTTTGTTGGCATTTTACAATAAAAGGTCCAAAAGAGACAGAATTTGAAGGAGGAATATATCATGGAGTAATAAAACTTCCAATGACATATCCAAACAGTCCTCCTTCAGTAATGTTTTTAACACCAAGTGGAAGATTTGAAACAAATAAAGATGTTTGTTTATCTATGACACAATATCACAAGGAAGAATGGCAAGCTGCTTGGACAAGTAAATTTATTTTTTTTTATATTTATTTTTTTAGTTGGAAGTATGCTGCAAGCTATCATTGCTTTTATGCCTATACAAGAAGATCATCAAGCTATTGGAGCTTTAAATTATCCTGTTGAAACTAGGAAAAAATTTGCTTTAGTTAGTAAAGATTATAAATGCGATATTTGTGGTCCTGTAAAAGATATTGTTGAGAAACATTTTTTAAAAGAAAATCATACAATTAACGAGAATAATACCAATGAAAATAATAAAAATATTGATTTTAATAATAATCTTAATGTTAATGATAATGATGATAAAGAAAAGAAAGTTGAATTATTGGAAGATATTATTAAAAATAAATTCAGTGATGAAAAAAAAGTTTTAGAGGATAAAGTGGAAAATGAAAAAAATGAAGAAAAAAAAGAAGAAAATGATATTAAAGAAGAAAGTGAAAAGGAATTATTAAATTTTAAGAATATTAAATTAGATGAAGATACTACTTTTAAAAAAGTAAAAAGTGAGAAAATAAATTATTCAGAAGAATTTAAGAAAATAAGACAATCTCAATATGCAAATTTATTAAAAAAACCAAAATCAGAAAATATTGAGATTGAAAAAGAAGAAAATAAAATATTAAAAAAAGAATCAAATAACTCAGAAAAAATATTAAATGAAATTTCTGAAGAAAATAATAATAATATAATAGATTCTGAATTTCTTGATGAAGTAGATTTTAATATTGTTCAAAATACAATTAAATTTCATGGAAATAAAACAAAAGAAGAAATTGAAAATGAATTAAACGATAATTATCAAAATAAAACATTAAATAATTTATTTTTTAAAACAGATTTTAAACAACAAATTCCTTTAAATAATATTAGTGAAGAAGAAGACAATATAATTGATGATGATAATGACTTTTCTAAAAAAATAAAAAATTTAACTTATGAAAAAAAAGTTTTAGAAAAATTTTTAAAGAAAAAAATCTCAGTTGTTAAATATTGTTCAAGAAAAACTTATGAAAAAGAAAGGGATAAAGAAATAAAAAATTTTACTATAATTATGGGAATTATAATTTTATTAGTTTTTCTAACATATTATATTTTCCATAAATTATTTTAATTTTTAATGTATAAAGTTAAAAATAATTAAAATACATAAGAAACAAAAAAAATATATCTCTTAATTAATATTTACCAAATTTCATTTTATTAATTTTCCATATGCAATTAATCCAATAAAATTTTTATATTTATTATATTTATAAAAAAACCAGAAATAAATCATGATAAAAAATATAAAAATCAAAAATCTTTATAAAAAACATTATTATAATCAAAATTCGTAGTATCATTTTGATTCATATGAACAGCCTAAAAAAAAATAAAATATAAAATAAATTACATTTAAATATTCTACAATATTAAGTTGATAAGATCTAACAATTGTTCCATTACTAATTTTATGAGTTTCATAAAAATTTTTAGGTATATAAGGAGCTTTAACATTAAATTCACTTAATTGTTTCTAAAAAGAAAAAAATTAAAAACTTAAAAACTTACAAAATCAAAATTTTGAAAAAATTGATGTTCCTTAAGTAAATCAAAACTACACACTCTTTGAACAATATTTTTAGATAAAATTAAATGTAAAAAGGAGCCAAAATAAGGATATTTTTCAATAAAAGGTATATCTAAATTTTTATTTAAAATTTCATTGTAAACATCTAAAATTTCTTTGCAACCTTGTCCAAAGGGAAAATATCCAAAAAAGACTTCAAATAATGTGATTCCAGCAGACCAAAAATCAGCAGAAAAAGAATAACCATTTCCCATAATAATTTCTGGTGCTAAATAATATGGAGTTCCACATATTGTTTTAGTTATATTATCTGTTGTTAAAGTTTTTGCCATTCCAAAATCTATTAATTTTAAAAATCCATTTTTATCTATTATTAAATTATCAGGCTTTATATCTCTATGTAATATTCTCTTATTGTGTATGTAATCTAATACACTTATTAATATTGCTGTATAAAATTGAATTTGTTCTATTGTTTTTTCTGGCATTATTTCCATAAATTTTCTTAATGTAATTCCATCTATAAATTCTAATAAAAAAAATATATATTTTTTGTCTTTAAATGTTTTTACTAATCTTATTAAAAAAGGATTATCTAATTTTGTCATTATTGTTTTTTCATTGAAATAATATTCCATTAATTGAGGATTGTTATTAAATGAAAACAAAGGAGTATATTTTAAAGCATATAAATATTTTTTATTATGAATTAAATATACATGTCCAAATTTACCTTGACCTAAAGATTGGATATAATATAAATTATTTAAAGTTATTTTAACATCTTGTAAGGAAATATTCTTTTTTAATTTTTTTTTAACATCCATATCAAATAAAGAAAAAGCGCCACTATCAATAATATATAATTCACTTTTTCCTAAAGAAATTGCAGTAAAAGATGAAATATCACAATTTAATTCTGGTAAAGAACCAAATATTCCTTTTTTACCTATTTCTCTTACTATTTTATTATCATTATATATATAAATACACCCTTCTTTTACTATATAAAATTTCCTACAAAATTCTCCTTCTTTAATAATAATTTCTTTATCATTATAATATTCTACTTTCAGTAATTTTGATAATTCTAAATATTGTGTTTCATGTAAATTTGAAAATATATTTATTTGTTTTAATATTGAAACAGCATTTAATAAATTTATATTATTTGGACTTGGACTTTGTTTAATTATATTATCCCAAGAAGCTTCTAAAATTAAAGTCTCATCTTCACAAATAATATTACACTCTAAATTCATTTTTGAATCAATTATATCATCACCATATATATCTCCTTCAAGACAAACTATACTTTGGTCACTTTCTTTAAGTAATTTACCACTTATAACTAAACATATTTTTTTATTTAAATTTATATTTTCTGAAAAAACTACTCTTTTCCCTGGATATAATTTTAAATAAAATATATTAAAAAAATCCGGATTATTACAATACATTTGAAATAATTTTTGTGATTTTTTGATAATATTTTGAAATAATATTTTTAAAATTGAATTAATATCAACACCTACTTTTACAATAATCGATTCATAAGTTAATTTATAAAGAATAGAATGTTCTTCACATATAATAGTAGATTCACTTTTGTTTTTTGAAAATAATAATAATTTATCTCCAAAATATTCTCCTTTATTTAAATAAACAATATTATTATGATGTTTTTTAGAAATTTTCCCATCCAAAAGAAAATAAATACTGTCACAACTTTCTCCATTTTTAATAATAATAGTTCCTTTATCAAAATTAACAATTTCAATTAATTGACACATTTGTTTAATTTTATCTTCTCCAACATATTTAAATGGTAAAATTTGAGAAATTAAAGCAAATTTTAATTTTTCAATTTTTAAAGAATTATATATTTTAGCACTTTTATAAAAATCTCCAGTAATACATAATAAAGTAGTTATTTCTTTTGCTTCAGCATTAAAATTTCTAATATTATTATTTTCTTTAAAAGCTTCTTCACCAAAATAATCTCCTGCTTTTTTTTCTATTTTATTATTTTCATCTGTTAATTCTACTCTTCCTAAATATATTATATAAAATATTTTTGCTTCTGAATTTTTAGTATAAATTATAAAATTTGATTGTACTATACATGAAAAAAAACCTTTTAATAATTCATTATTTGAATCATCATCAAATTCTTTATTATAATCTTTTAAATTATTTAATATAAATTCTTCTTGTTGTTCTGTTATATTTTCTTCTATTTTTTGGTTTTCTAAATCTTCTGTTTTTTTTAATAAATATTTTGTTGTTTGTCTTTTATAGAAATTATCATTATTGTTATTATTTGGAGCTAAATTATTTTTCTTTTTTGATTTAAATAAATCTGGTAATAAAGTTGATATGTTGGGAGATTTATTTAACACTGTTTTTATTTTAATATATTTTTCTTTTGTTTTTAAAGGAGCAAATTCACTTTCTTTTTGAACATTAACATCAATATAAGATGATGCAATTTTTTGACAACAAACTCCCATTTAATTTTTTTTCTTTTTATATTAAATTGGTATTTCTCAAAATTATTTAATTTTTTATTTATTCATATTATCATTCTTTCTATATATAAGAAGATATTTGTCTTGAATAATATTATTTGATTTATTTAGAAATTTACATTACATAAATTAATATATATTTAAATAATATTATTCAAAATTTTTTATTCTATTTACTTTCTTAAAATAAAATTTAAATATTATAATAAGTATTTCTTCAATTTTTATATTTTTATTTTTTTTAATTGATTTAAAAATATATTATTATTAAAGTTTTAATTATTATTTTGTTATAATTTTTAAATTAGGTTTTTCTTTTCTAAAATTTTTTTAATTTTTTTTTTTTTACTCCTTCTTTTTTAAATTGCCCTATTATATTTTCTTGAAGATATAATCTTTATAATATTTTATTATTAATTAAAAATAAATTTAGATAATGATTTCATTCCTTCATATGTTAAAACATTTTGAGATAAACAGAGTTCTTAATCTTTTATCTTTTATTGAATTAACTATTTGTATTAATTGATAATCATTTAAATTTGAATTTTGAAAATCTAATATTCTAATATTATAATTTTTATTTATTAATTGATATTTATTTATCCAACCTTCAAAATTTGATTTTATGTTATTATTAAATTTCTAATTAAAACTGATAAATAATCTAAATTAGGAAATTTTGAACTGTCAATTATATTTTATTAATTTTATAACGTTCTTCTGATTTATTTTATCATCAAACTTTTCTGAATCAGTTGATTTTTCTGAATCTTTATGAAATAAATTTTTGTTGAATTTTGAAATGATTTTTCAATGATAACACCTTTAGTATAAAATTCATTTTCATTATTTTCTTCATCACTTAAATTTAAATTACTTTTAATAATATTTAGATTAAGACATTTTTCGAAAAATTTTTCTTTTACTTTTTCTAAATTATCATTCCTTCAGTAAAACTTTTAAAATTGTAAATTCCTTTTTCTGTGATTTCTATAGAAATATCATTATTTAAAACCTTCTGCAGAAACAATAATTATTTTTATAAAATTAGGATTTTGAATAGGATAACAATTTAATAATTCTTTATAACTTTTATAGACTTTATTTTTTCCTATATTAATAAAAAAATAATGTATCTTATATCTTTTCATAAAAAAATTTATTTGAAATTATTTGATTTTCACTTTCATTTATATTATATATTTTAGTTAAATTTTCTGTTTTTCTGATTATTTCGGATATTTTTTTTCAAATTATATGTTAATATTAATTTCCTTCTTATATTTTCTATTTCTAAAGTATATTTTGATGAAAATTCATTTGTTGAAACTACTTCTCCACATCTCATTTTTATAAAAAATAATTTATATTTTTAATATTTTGAAATTTGTAATAAAAATCAAATATAAATTATATTTTAATTATTGAAATTTAATAAAAAACATCAATTTTGTAGGAAACCTTTTGTGTTAAAAATTTTGTTTTAAATTTATTATTTTTTATTAATTAATTATTTTATAACCCTAAATTATTTATTTTATTGTGTTATTAATTAAATCTTTTTTCATATTTTTTAGCAACATATGATGATATCTAACAGTTATCCCTATCTTACAATATTATGGGGAAAATCTATTATTTTCTGATATTGATTTAAAATAGTCATATTTCTTTTTATTTTTTTTAATTATAAAAAATTTTATATTTTAAAAAAATTATTATTTATTTTATCCAATTTAATAAACTTTGTTCTTTTTCAGATAAATGCTTTGAATTAATTAATTCTCTTTTGATTAATATGAATCCTATTAAATGTTTTTCCATTTTTTTTTTAATATATTCTTTTATATCATTATAATATTTCTCTCCATTATCATAATCTGAATCTCCAATTTGAATACACTTATCTATTATTATTGATAGCATATTTTTATATAATTCTTTTACAATTTCATAAGGATAATTATTTAAATTTAATATTTGATTCTCAATTAATTGAAAATATTTTATAGAAAATTCTGGTTTTAAATAATATGTTATTTCACTTGAAATTAATTTCATTATTTCTTTTATATATGAAATAATAAACTTATTATTTTTTGGATTATCTTTATATTTTATTTTTGTATTTGTAATATTTTCTAATAAATTTTCTTCATAACTTTTAAGGTTATTTAAAATTTCAAATATTTCTTTTAAAAATTGTTCCTCATAATTAGATATTATTTTTATTAAAATTTCTTTTGAAAATTTTAAAATCGTTTTATTATTTAATAAATTTTCAGAATAAATTGAATTTGAAGAAATTAAAACTAATAATTTTAAATTATTATATTCAAAATAATTTTCTTCCAGAGATTTTATGTCAATTTCATTTTTTATTTTTTCAAAAACTAAATTTAAAATAATTTCATCATTAGAAATTTTTTCAGATATAAATAACAATAATTTATATATGATATAATTTTTATATTTCTCATTTTCTTTTAAATGTAATAAATTTAAAAATTCTAAACAAATGTCTTTTCCTAGTTGAGATTTATTATTATTATATAAATTCTTAATTAATTTCATTTCTATAATATGAATTAAAGTATCAATATCAACATTATCAATTTTTTTGATTTCACTAATAATTTTATCTTCTAAATGTTTAGGATGAATATAAGGACTAATTGCATATCTTTCTAATTTTTCAAGAAAAGATAAATAGAAATTAATAATATCTTCTTTTTTATTAGGTTTAATATTATCAAAAGCATTATTTAAAATTAATTCAGGAATAATTAAATTAGAAATTTCATCTTTATTTTCATTTTGAAATTTATCATTTTCATAATCTTTATCAATAATATTATCAATAGTATTTAATTTTTCATTTTCAATATTATCATCTTTAATAATATCATTAACAATTTTTAATTTATTATTATCATTATTATTTCCTTTAATAATATTTTTTCTTTCAGAAATTTTTTCCGCAAATTTAATTTCAAAAGTAAAATATTCTAAATAAGCATTTAAATCTTTATTATTCATTCTAATACATCCTTGCATTAATTTTCTAGCTCTTAAATTATTTAAATTATTTTCAAATTCATTATAAACTGCAATTTTCCAAAAATTTATATTTGTTGGATTTTGAATTAAACATTTTCCTATTTCTTTATTTAATATATTTATACAATTATTATTCATTAAAAAGTTAAAATATTCCATCCAAATATTTTCATTTTTTCCAAATTTAATTAAACACTTTTTAAAAAGAACTATTATTCTTCTTATAAAATGAAAATCATAATAATCTACTTTTTTTTCTAAATTTAAATGTTTTTTTATTTGCTTCATTCTTGAATTTAATATTTTTTCATATTTTATTGCTTTAAAATAATCTGAAGGAGAAACATCTGATTTTTCAAAAGAATATTCATGTTGTCTTCTTTTTTTTAAAATTTTTTTTATATCTTTTCTTTGAAAAATTCCTTTCTTTGATAATTCATCTAAATCTGGAATTAAACTTTCTAATGTTAATTGGACTTTGTCTGCCATTTTATAGAAGAATAAAATGAAAAATATTTTTTTAAGATTAATTTATTTTTTTAATGTTTATATATTTATTCAAATAAATTTGAAAATTTAAATTTATTTTACATTCATATTAACATAAGACATATATTCAATATTATTAAATTCTTCAATTAATTTTTGTATAATTGATAAATAATCTTCATCATTATTTAATCTATATTCTTCATTAAAATTTTGATTACCAAAAAATATTTTCATTCCATTTAATAAATAATTTCCATTTTTTGAATACTTTTGAAAAGATTTATTATTGTAAATCATATCAGTGTATTCTTTTATTTTTTGATTATTTTCATTGATTTCTTTCTTTTTAAAAAGAAATTTAGAATATAAAGTAAATAAATCAAATTTACTATATATTTGATATTTTTGTAATATTTCTTCATTATATTTAAATAATTTTAACGAATATTTATTTCCATCATTATTTTTAAAAATATCATATTTTAATTTTTTAAAATAATCAAATTCAGTTGATATAGTATTAATAAAATCAGTATATTTTTCTTCAATTAAAACATTTAAAGGAAGTAATCTTTTAACTAAAAAATTATTAGTTCTATTTTTAAATTTATTATAAGTATAAATACAATTTCTATAATAAATTATTTTTTGATTTGTTTCTGGATCAACAATACAATTTGGTAAAATATATTGATCAATTATTTGTTGATTTGATATATTTCTTTTTAATAAATCTTTATAAACTTTTTCAAGAGTAATTTCACAAATTTTTTTATATACATTCTTATCAATTTTATATAATTTAATTAATTCATTATTTTCATTTTCAATATCAGAATATAAATTATTTTTAGTTAAATTATTATATTCATTTGAAATATTCTTTTCTTCATTTTGAATTTCTTCTAAATAATTTTTTTTAATTTCAGAAAGAATTTTCATATCTTCTTCAATTTCTTTTAAATTATGAATAGTGGAATTAGAAATAACTAAATTATTATTTGATGAAATAGTTTCAATTTGATTTAAGATTTTAAATATTTCACTGAAAAAAGTATTTTGATTTAATTTAGTATATTTTTCAATTTCTTCTTTTTTTAATTTGGGTAATTGAATTATTTGATTATTTTTATTTTCTAATTTAGATTGTGAAGTTTGATTTAAAAATGTACTTTCATCAAAAATTGAAATTTGAGAAGAAACTTGATTTAAATATTCTATTATATTAAAATTTTCTTTTTCTGATTCATTGTCTAAATTATTTTCGGGATTATTATTTGAAAAATAACAGTGATTATATTTATAATTTTCTATTTGCGAATTTTTTTCTAAATTTTTTTTTAATGTTTCTATTGGATTTATTGCTAAAGATATTATTTTATTCTTTATGTCTGATAATAATTCTTTTTTTTTATATTTTTTTAATATATTTAATTCCTCTTTATTCTTATTTGATATTTTATTTCTTTTATTTTTCAAATCTAATAATCTCTTTTTCTTTTCTTCTATTTGATTTTTTAAAGATATATTTTTTTCAATTGAATTAAAATATTTTTCTATATCTTTTTGATTTAAGGAATAAAAATTTACTTTTTTTTTTATTATTTTATTAGTCAAATTATTTTCATATTCTTCTATGAAAAATTGAAATATTTTTTTCATATCATTATTTTCTAAAAGTAAATTTAAATCTTGTTTAGAAGGAATTACAACTCCTTTATTGTCTAAAATAGGAATTAATTTTTCAATTAAATTATCTGATAAATTACTTTCAACTTGTTTATTTTTCATAAATTTTTAAAATTTATTTTTTTAATATAAAAAAAATATAAAATTTAAATTGATTAATGAATAAAAGATAAAAATAAATAAAAAATAAAAGCAATGGAATCAAGTAATTTAAATGATTGTGTAATGGGAAATAATATAAATAAAAGGGAAATCTTAGAAAGTGGGAATAATAAATATTTTTTAATAAATGAAGTCTTTTATTCTGATTATACTTCAACATATACAGGAAAAAAAATTCAAATTTATCAAGACAAAATAAATGAAGAAAACAAAACTCCTTTATTAATAAAATTTATAAGTAGAGATTTTTTAAAAAAAAATATATTTTCAGAATTAGAATTAAAAGATGATAGATTAGAAAAATTATTTGAATCATTAAAAAATGAATTTCCAAAATATCAAAGTTTAAAACATGAAGGATTACAAAATTTAATAGATTTTATAGTGAATGAAAAAGGAATATATTTCATATTAGAATTTTTTAATTTTACATTAAATGATTATATTAAAATGAATATAGATCAAATCAAAAATACAAAAACTTCAATTGAATTACATTTAACAGGTTTTAGAGAATTAATAACAGATTTTTTTGCATGTGTAAATTATATTCATGAAAAAGGATTATACTTTGGTTCCTTAATAAACCCAAATGATATATATTTAAAAGCTTCAAAAAATTCAGAATCAAAAAAAAAATATTTTATTAAAATTACTCATCCTTTTTTATCTTATATATTTACTTTATTAGAATTAAAATCTAATTTAATGGAAAATAAATTTCCTGTGAACTTTCCTCCTGATATTTATCAAATTGTTAAAAAAAGAAAAACTGATAACTTTGAAAGTTTAAATTCTATTTTATCTTCTTTAGATACTTCTTTTGATATTTGGACTTCTGGAATTTTACTTTATCAAATGATTAATGATAAAATTCCTTTTAATTATGATAGTTTAGACAATATTGATAAAAGTAATAATATTGATAATTATTATTATGAATTATTCCCTTGGAAAATTTCCTATGAATTATTAGTTTTAATTACTTGTTGTTTAAGATATAATAAAAATGATAGAATTCAAAAATTCTATTTAAATCAAATTATCAATGAAATTAAAAAAGGAAATGAAAATCAAAATAAATTATATCATGATTTAAAAATTAGACTTGATGTTATGACTAAAGAAAAATATCCCGCTAGATTTAATCTTTTTGAAAGTAATCAAGCTGAAAAATATAAAAAGAAGGATATTTAAAATCAATAATAAATAAATAAATAAATTAATAAATAAATAAATAATTATTATTTTTTTAAAATGAAATAATTTCATTTTTAAAAAAATTAATTATTTAATTTCCCAAAATTTAAAATTTAAAAAACCAAAAAATAATAATAAAAAAATACATAAAACCTCTTAAAAATAAACTAAAAAATAACAAAAAAAATGGAATCAAAAAATTCAAAAAAAGAGTCAAAAAATAACTTAAAAGAATCATCAAAAGAAAAAGAAAAATTAAATAAATCATTATCTGAATCAGAGAATGAAGAAAATGAGAAAGAAGAAGGAAATATAAAAATAAATAAAATAACATTAGAAAATTTTAAATCATTTGAAGGGCGCCATGAAATAGGTTTTTTTAAAAATTTTACTGTAGTTTTAGGACCCAATGGAAGTGGAAAATCAAATATTATTGATGCCTTATCTTTTGCTTTTGGTTTAAACACAAATTATTTAAGAATTAAAAATTTAAAAGATTTAATCACTAAATGTAATTTATCACAAAAAAAAACTTGCTCTGTTGAAATTTGTTTAATTGAAAATAATAAAAATGAAATTATTTTTAAAAGAAATATTAATTATCAAGGAACTTGTCAATATTATTTTAATGGAAATAAGATTAATTCAGATGATTATTTTGATGAATTAGAAAAAAAAAATATTCCTTCAAAAACTATGTATTTTATTTTAGCTCAAGGAACTATTGATTCTTTTTTTTCTAAAAAAAATAATATTTGTGAAATTATTGAAAAATTATCTGGTTCAAATAAATTAAAAGTTGAATATGATAATTTAAGTAAAAAAATATCTGATTTAGATATTAAAATTAATAAATTATCTAATGAAATTAATATTTTAAAAGATGATAAAAATAAAGTTAAAAATATTATTGAAAATAAAGAAGCTTTTGATTGTTCTGTTAATAAAATTAATAAAATGATTAAAAAAATATATTTACTTAAATTAATTGAACAAGATAATTTAAAAGATATTTATGAAGAAAAATTAAAAGAAAATAAAATAGAAATTGAAAAAATAGAAAATGAAAAAATTGAAATAATTAATTTAATTAAAGAAGGAGAAATAAATATTAAAAAAAATGAAAATGAAGAAAATAAAATATCAGAAGAAAATTTAAAAATGAAAAATAATTATAAATTAAAAAAGGATAAAATATCAACAATAGAAATAAAAATAAAAGAATCGGAAAGTAAAATTTTAAATAAAATATCTATAATAAATCAAATGAAAAGTGATTTAAAGAAAAAATCAGAAAAGAAAAAATTATTATTAAAAGAAAAAGAAAATATAGAAAATAATATAAAAAAAATTAAAGGAATTTTAGATAATGATTCTTCTTTTATTAAATCAAATATTTCAAAAGAACAAATTGAAGAATATAAAAAAATTTCTCTTTCTTTACAATCAAATACAATTTCAAGTATAAAAAAAAAAGAAAATTTAAATAATACATTAAATGAATTAGAAACTAAAAAAAAATTAATAGAAAAAACAATTTATCAAATTGAAAATGAGAAAACAAAAATAAATGAAGAAAATAAAATATTATCAAATAATATTTTCGAAATGAATGAAAATATAAAAAAAATAGAAGAAGATTTAAAAAAATTAAAAGAAAAATATTCAAATTTATCAGAAAAAAAAGAAAAAATAGAAAATGATTATAATTCATGTTATATAAATCTTCAAGAAAAAATATTTGAATTATCAAAAAATGAAAATAATACTTTTGAAAATAATAAAAGAAAGAAAATATCAGAATTAATGAATCAAAATGAAAAAGTTTATGGTTTTTTATATGAATTAATAATTCCTTTACAAAAAAAATTAGAATTACCAATTAAAGTTTCTTTAATTAAATATTTAAATTTTTTAGTTGTTGAAAATTCAGAAACTGCTTTTAAAGTAAGTGAATTTTTAAAAAAAAAAGATTTAAATTGTGAACTTTTAGTTTTAAGTAATATTCCAAAAAAAGAATTTAATGAAAGTATAAGATTAAAAATTGGAAATATGGGAAATTTAATTATTGATTTAATTGATTGTAGAAAAGAGAATTTAAAAAAGGCTTTAAATTTCTTTTTAAATGATACTATTTTATGTCATAATGTTAAATATATTAAAGAATTAAGAAATAAAAATTTTAAAAAAATTATTTTATTAGATGGAACTGTTTATAAAAAAAATGTTATTAGTGGAGGAAATTATAAAAATTTAAATCAATTTGTTTTTAATTATAGTAATTCTAAAGATAATTATATTGATACTTCTAAAAATTTAAAACAAGAAATTGATATTTTAACTAATAGATTAAAAGAAATTTTAATTGAAAAAGAAAAATTAGAAAATGAAATTTCTTTAAAAGGAAAAATGATTGAATTAGAAAATGATTTAGAAATGAATAAAAAAAATTTAGAATCAAAAAAAAGTTTACTTGATAAAAACATTAATCTTTTAAATGAAAAAGAAAATATTTATTTAAATTGTGAAAATTCAATTAAAGAACTAAATGATAAAATAGATAATATTAATAATGAAAAAGAAAAAATAAATTCTGAATTAAATGGAGTTAAAGAACAATTTTTTTCTAATTTTATGAATAAAAATAATTTAAAAGATTTAAAAGAATTTGAACCTTTTTCAATAAATGAAGTAAAAAGATTAAGTAATGAATTAAAAGAAAAAGAAGAAAAATTATTTATTTTAGAAAACAAAATAAAATCAATAAATAATTTTGAAGAAAATATTATCAATTATGATACCGAATTAGAAATAGAGAAAAAGAATAAAAATGATTTAGAAAAAGAAAAAGAAAATTTAAAAAAAGAATATGAAATATTATATAAAGAATATGAAAAATGTAATAAAGAAAATGGAATAAAAATAAATGATATAAATAAATTAAAAGATAATTTATCTCAAAAATATGATGAAATAGGAAAAAAAGATAAAAGAATAAGAGCTTTATTAAAAGAAAAAATAGAAATTCAACATAATATTTCTTCATCATTAATAATTAAAAAGCAAATAATATCAGAAGCAAAAACAAATAATCATAAATTATTAAAAGAATTAGGTGAATCATATGAAAAAAATTTTTTAATAATCCAAATAAAATTTAATATTGATGATATAATATTAAAAACAGAAATAGAAAATGAATATAATATAGATAATTATTATATAGATTATAAAGATATTGAAAAAGAAAATGAAAATTTAAATATAGAAAGAATAAATGAGAAAATCAATCAAAAAAAAGAAAAATTAAAAACATATATTGAAGAAATTCATCATTATTTAAAATCATTATCATTGAATGAAAAAAATGAAAAATTAAAAGAACAGGAAAATATATTAAAGAAAAATAAAAAAACGATGAAGACAGAAATAGATGAATTAATAAAGAAACAAGAGAGTGAAAAAGAGAAATATATAAAAGTAAAGAATTTACGTAAAAAGAAATTTGAAAAATATTTTAATAAATTACAGAAATTATTATATTTAACATATAAAAATTTAACAAAATCAGAATATTCTCCAGGAGGAAATGCATATATGTATAATACAAATAAAGAAGAACCTTATAATGGAGAAATAATATTTTTACCAACTCCTCCTGGAAAAAAAGTTATTTATGATATTGATCAATTATCTGGAGGTGAAAAAACTATTTCATTAATTTCACTTTTAGTTTCTTTTCAAAAATTATCTAAAACTCCTTTTTTAATTTTAGATGAATTTGATGCTTTCTTAGATCTTTCTCATGAAGTTTTAATCGAAAAATTATTCAATGATATTACTTCAATTTTCCAAGTTGTGATTGTCACTCATAAATATAATATTTTTAAATCCGCTCATTCATTAATTGGAACTTATTTTAATAAATGTAAAAAATCTTCGGTCTCTATTTCTTTAAATATGAATGATGTTTATTAAGGATTTTTTTTTTTTTTGATTTATTGTATTTTTATTTTGAATTATTATATTAATAATTATAGTAATAATTAATATAAATTTTTTTGTGATTTATTTTTTATTTTTTTTTTAAGGACCTTTCAAAAATATATTGTTTAATTATATTAAATATAATTAATTTTTTATTTATCTTCTATTGATTCTAAATCTTTTAATAAATCACTATAATTTTTTTTAAATGTTTCAATTTCTTTTTCTTTTTCTTTTATACTTTTATCCATATATTCAGTATAATCAATTAATTGTTGTTTAAGATCAAAAATATTTTTATAAGTTTTAATTCTAAAATCAGAACATTGATATTTTTCAATAAGACTACTTAAAGTTACTTTATTATTTATTTTATAAAGAGAATTATTTCCTAAATATAATTCATATTCATCTTCTCTCATTAAAAAACTTTTACTTATTTGTGCTTTAAGATCTAATAATGTTGCTTCTTTAGGGAAATTTATTTTTAAATCATGAGAAAATATTACTTTTACCAAAGCATTTTCTTCATCATCTTTATTTTCCATATGACGTATATTTTAATTTTAAAATATTTAAAAAAAATTGTTAAAAAATTAATTTAAAATTAGGTTTTAAAATTGGTACTTAGGATATTTTATAAAAAAAAAATATACATTTATTTTTTGTTTAACGAATTTAAAATAAAGGATTATTATATTTATAAGGTTTATTTTTAAATATTTAATTAATATACCTTTTAAAATGAATAATAATTAAATAAAAATAAAAACATTAAAATTATTTTAAATTATATCATTATTTTTTCTTCAAATTATAATTATTATTCATTTTAAATTAAAAATAATTTTTATTTCAATTATATTTTTAAATTTTTATAGAAGTAATTAAAAGTTATTTGGATAAATAAAGAGATAATATGGGGATTG